>JAXQQM020059344.1:0-43010 GCA_034641835.2 Pinus albicaulis | reverse complement strand
GCAAAGAGAAATTGATCATTGACATACATACTTCTTATGTCATAAATAAAACTGCGTGGTTGATAAGTGAAACTGACCAGTACATTGAAGGGTTTATTTTGAAAATACAATGTGCAAGCAGTAAAAGTCAGTTGGCCTCTAATATTGAAAGATATTGCCTATTCTTATAATAAGCTGTAAACTCTGGTTTGATTCATTGTTCACAACAGCAACAAGGACGTTTCAGTCTTTAAATGTAATATCCTTGTCAGCATCCTAGCTCATATCATCACCAATAGGCAAAGGTGTACCATAGCAATAAAAGATACATTGGCATGATTATCATAATTGAACAGGTGTGGTACTGCAGATGAGTATTGCAGGAAAAGACATATTCAATATACAATCTTCTTCAACAGAAATATATTAGCTCACTACATCAGACAGAGACAGAAGTATATTTGAAGCCTTCTCAGTATTTTAGTTCTTGATCCAATCATACATCTCTAAAGCTGGTACAATGTGTTCTATGAAGGAACATTATCCTCATTTTCAGCGTTATACTAGTGATAGGGGACTGTGCTTTGGATTGTACCAATTTACATTGTATATTCAAGTCCAATAATCCTCAAAGTGTTCTCTCAACAAGTCTTGTACATCAGTCTAGAGCAGCATGGTACAAAGTCAGCAGAAGAGGGCCTAAACATAACTCAGAGAGAGGAAATGCAGAAAGAAAACTAGGAAATGAGCAACCCTTTGCCATTGATGTCAAAGGGGGAGGAAGAACAAATAGGAAGAGAAAGAACAAACAGGAAGAGAAAGCAACAGGAGAAAGAGAAGGCAAACAGAGAAAGTGGATTTCCATCAATGCCAAAGGGGGAGGCTGTTGGAAATGTTGTCATTGATGGCAAAGGAGGCAGCGCTGAAGCAGAGACAGGCAAAGGAGGCAGCGCTGAAGCAAAGACAGAAAAAGGAAGCAGCGAATACAATGGAGGCAGCAAAGAAGCAAATGAAGGTAGAGGAAGCAAACAAATATAACAGAGGCAGAGCCGTTATAAAATTCCGAGAATCGCCCAAGCCGGCAGATACATTCATATGTATAATTCCGAGAATCATTACCCGATGGGAGTTAAATATAATACATAAACCTTATTCTAGGAATCGCTTAACCCCAAGCAGCAAGGCACATAAATTCCGGGATTCGCCTACCCCGATGGAGGATATATATATATATCCATCACAGTACATATAAATGCCGCGCATTACATATGTTGCAAAAGTCCAAGGCATATATATTATGTTATATAAGTGGAGCACATAAAACGAAGTTTTATAAGGTGGGCCCCTCCCCAATCGCAATCAGAGATCGCAAGGGCAGCGGAACATGTAACCAACAAAAAGTTGCGATTGCGATTAAGAGTTCGGACCCGATGGGCATATAAACGATGGTTAATATATATTTGAATTCCGGCCTAATTGCATCGGAGATTATAAGAGCATCGGAACATGCAACAAAGAGTTGCGATTACGATTGGAAGTTCCGGACCCGATGGATGTATGAATTATAATTCAAACGTATTTGAAGTCCAGCATAATCGCATCGGAGCAAGGCAGCTTGCGATTACGATCAATCGCAATCGGAGATCGCTGGCGGAGTTAAACTAATCGCATCGGCAAATATCAATGAACAGTGACCAATCGCATCGGAGTATTTGAAGTTGCGATTGCGATCAATCGCAATCGGAGCAGGAGCAATCAATCGCAATCGGAGATCGCTGGCAGAGTTAAACTAATCGCATCGGCAAATATCAATGAACAGTGACCAATCGCATCAGAGTTAGAGAAGGGCATCGGAACATGCAAACGCAAGTTGCGACTGCGATTAATCGCAATCGGAAGAACTTAAAAGTGACTCAATCGCATCGGAGTATTTGAAGTTGCGACTGTGATCAATCGCAATCGGAGCAGGAGCGATCAATCGCAATCGAAGGAGAATCAATGCATCGGAAAACGTGACAAGTGGGCCTGAAAGGAGTTTTATATGTTTTAAAACAGGCTTTATTGTATGCGCCGAGAGTATGTTAAGGTGTATTAAAAGGGCAGATTATATGATTAAATCATCTTATAATTAAGCCAAGAGACAAAGTTGGGTTATATATGTATGTTAAAAGGCGCTGTCACATATATATATAACGCTATTGCGATAAGCCGCGTGGTCTGTAGACCCACGAGCCTCAACTTAAGGGGAGGGCGATTATTAATGTAATACAATTGTGATATATGTATGTTTCAGCCTGCGGAACTCGCCACATCAACAAGACACTCGTGGCATGAAAAGGGTTGGAATTTGTCCAGATTTACAGTCAGCTGATATAAAAGGCACAGTTACACGTATGCAACAATTACACCATAGTAGAGGACAGAAAAGACAAAGACAGCCAAAGAAAAGACAAATGCGTAGCGATTCAAAAGACTAAATGAGTTGAGCTAGAGTTCACATTGTAATTCGAATGTAAATGTTTTAATTGTTTTTATTGTTTGTGATGCATTGGCAAGTCTCTGGAAGAAAGCAAATATCCCGCTGTAATATTAAAATAAGCACCTACAGTTACATTTTCTGAGTGAGCTGAAAAGAGATGAGAAGGCAGAAGGCAAAGAGACATGGCCGTCCATTTCGAATTCCCAGTGGAATACAAACAACCATGAAGCTGTTTTTGTATTAAAAAAAAAAAAGGGTAATATCCAAAGAGAGAGAGATTTTTTGATGAAAACAGAATGAGAAAAGGAGAGAGTGTGCAGCAGAATTGAAGAAATTTGAAGAAAATAAGAAAGCTGCAAGAGGTCAGAGAGTGTGAATATAGAGAATGCGTAGTAGGAAGAATTGAGGAGAAAGACATGAAGAAGGAGGAGCCGAGCAGAGAAGAAGGGGCAGTCGAGCAGAGATGATGTAGGGGCCGATATGAGGACCGATGAATAGCGTAAGAGAAGGTACAGTAATGAGCCGATATCCAAGGTAACCGCCAGTGTTTTTCTTTTGAAAGAGTAAGGAAGGAGCTCCTCATCAAGTTAAGGATAAATGTCATTGTAGCTGACCGAGGTTGAAGCCTCTTGTAGGTTGGTGCCTGCAGAAAATTGAAGGGAGTTGGAGCTTCCTTGCAAGTTGTAGCTTGCAGAATTGAGGTAGGAGCCTCCGTAGGTTGGTGCCTGCAGAAAAACAGTGGTGAGAGGGAGTTGGAGCTTGCCTTTGCATCACAACAATAATAAGATGTGGTTTTCTCCCTTTATGGGTTTCCACTTATATCTCGTGTCTCTGTGCATGATGTTTATTTGAAGATGTGTGTTGAGCCTCAGAATTGCCTTCTCTTTTACAAACCTTCACTTCATTTCATCATTATTTTATCACAAGATAAGCCTGAAATCAATGAAGAATGATTAGGATTGCTTAAAGGTTACATGCAATTGATTAACATATTGTATTTTCATGATTTTTTCTATTTTAACAATTTTCTGCAAAATAGCTACAGAATACAGGCATTCCGTAGCTGACCGCGCATTCCGTAGCTGATCCCGAATTCCGCAGCTGTTTTACAGTTTGAGTGGGTTCCAGGTGTCGTCTGAAGGAAAAACGCATATGGGCAGATTCCTTACCTCATCCACATCATTCGTTGCTCTCCACAAAGTCTGAGCAAAAATATCTAAGTGGTTATGCACGTGGGACACCCAAACTAAGAGGCGGTCTCCTATTAAAACACGGATTCTACAGGTGTCCGCAATGAAGAACGAGGCTGTCAATAAGAGTTTCAATTTGATTAGAAGTAGAAAGACACTTATCCCTTTATTTTCTCCAGTTCCGTTATGTAAATTTTCTATTAATATGCTTGGGGAACCGAGAGAAAGAGGTTAGATTTTGGTTAGATTTTGGCTTTTGCTGCTAACCGTGAATACTCTGTTTTAAGTATTTTTCTCCTTTAATGAAAAAGACATCGTTCTAGTGCAAGAGCTGAGTCAACGTTAATTGGATTTGCAAGCTAATTTGGCAGTAGAGGGCCCCTACTGCCCGAGAAGCTCCGTTCAGATGATTTAGATAAGTAGCCTTAGCTTGATTTCGTTTTCAATTTCCAATTTCAATAGTTTTATCAACTTCATGCTTTTACGCTCATTTACATTACATATTATGGTTAGTCCTGTTCTAAGAATTCTTCCAAAATACCTTTAATGATGAATGGGAATTAACTGTGATATTTTAGGAGTTTAATTGTGTTTTCATTTCGAATTTTTTGTTTTATGTCAATCTGCATTAGATATTACAGCCAGACTTGTTTTCTTAAGCTATTCCAAAACAACACTATGTTAAGCAAGATAAGGCTGTAATATGCAATAGATTAGTTGCACTATGGTTTAATAATCCGGAGGTAGAATGCATGTGGTTCAGATTTGTCTTTTCTTTTCAAGTATGATAATGGCTCTTTAGTTTAATACTGTTCATTGTAGATTAATAGCATCTTAGTTTAGTTTTAACTCATTGCTTTAACACTTCAAGTTTAGCTGTTGTCCATTGTAGTTTACTTTGTCTTAGTTGATAAATTCAATCTCACGGGCTTAATTATTTACAAAACTTCTTTTGTTCAAAATTCATACTCATACATAATTATCTGGACAGAAGATAGTATCATTATAAGGTCTGGAGTATTTTGCAGCCTCTTTATCATTTCAAAAGCAAGCCTCTTTCTCAAAGACTATTTTTGAAAGGAAATATATAACTTTTGAGATAGGTTTAGTGGTGTTAAATTAAGTTGCAGAACAGAAGTAGAAACTAGTTTAGAGTAGAAACTTTACCTTGTTACAAATATTCTTTTCCACATATTTTCCAACAAATCTTTATTCATGGATGAGATGTTGTACATTGTAAGTTATCTGTTTGATTAGTGATTTAGGAGAAAACTTCATTTACATTTAGCTTGTTCATTTCTCAGGTTCATTTCAATTTCATGTTGTGAGTTTACAATAGAGTCATTATCAAGCTTTGTATTTGTTTCTGCTTAGTCATAGTTTAGATTTGATTCTATTTCAGTATTGCATTTGCATTTGTTTACCATCATAGTTTAGGCTTCACTCTGTTTTGACCAATAGTTTCCCTTCATTTAGCACTTAGTTCTTTTCATTTTCAAAATAAAACCATAAAACCAAAAACATCAGAAAACACTAAACACAACGTAGTGGGAAATAGATACCTAGGCACATATAGTGCACCACACTTCAGAAATTTACTGACCCTGGTTGACAATTAATGAACTCAATTTAGGAGACTAGATTGAGACCAAACATTTTGGCGCCGTTGCCGGGGAAGTGTAACTAGGTAACCTTATTTCTTACATCCAAAAAAAAAAAACACAAAAACAAAAACAAAAACTTCAATTACCTACCACATCCACTATATCATGTGGTGCAGTAAGAGCCACACATCCACATCATGAATTCATATTTGCATGTAGAAGAAGAGGTGACAAAGGAGGTTGAAGAAATGGATGGAGATGATGACAATGAGGAAGATCCTTTTGGATTTCCTATTCAAGAAACTGATATCAACATTCAAATGAAGAACATCCATCCATCTGTACTTCCTAATTTCAAAGGTATGAGATCAGAAGACCCATAAACTTTTCTTTTTTAATTTGAAATAATTTGTAGATCTTATGGCTATTCATTGCACATTCAAAAATTGAATTTGTTTCCGGCAACATTGAAGGATAGAGCTCTTAGATGGTTCATGACTTTAGGAACAAATTCTATAAGGACATGGGATGATATGAAAAGAGTATTTTTGGAAAAATATAAAAGTTATTGCATGCACCATGACCTTAGAAATGAAGTCTTTAAGATGAACCAAAAAGAGGGTGAAAGCCTAGAAGATTTAGTGGAGAGATTTACTTATAATATCAAAAGATCTAAATTGTATAATTTAGGATCAGATGCATTAAAAACTCTCCTACTAAATGCTATAAAGGATGAATGGATTGATCTTCTTAATCTTGTGGGAAAAGGAGATGTCTATCAATTGCCATTTCAAGAAATTTGTGAACTGTGTAAGAACATATCAAGAGGAAAAGCAAAGTGTGTAAGATCCCCTCAACATCCATTTGTGGCAAAAGTAAGTAAGTCAGCATCAAAATTGGTAATTCAAACTGAACCTAACAATTTGATAAACATTCTTGGTAATTTAAATGAACAAACTGACATGCTAAGAATGCAAAACAAGCAAAAAGTTGCTTCATTTATATTTTTCTCTAAATGTAGAAAGAAACATGCTTTACATGAATGTCCACTTGATAACATTAAAATTTGTGAAATTTGTGCAGGATCACATACTACTAAAGATTGCCCATCATTACCAGGGTTGAAGGCAGTTTACCAGAAGGATAATGGAGCAAGTCAAGCACAAGATCAACTTTTTTATATAGCTCCAAGAGGACTATGGCAACCTCATCAACCCAATATGATGCAATATCCTTATGCATAGTTTCAAGGTTATGCACAACAATTTCAAGGTAATTGGAAAACACCCTTGCCTTGGCAACCTTGGGCATCTCAATCCCAACCTCAAAACCAACCTTGGAAACCTTGGCCATCTCAATCCCAACCTCAAAACCAATCTTGGCAACAAAGTTGGCAAAGGCCCTATAAAGGAAATCCACCATATCCTCAATCTTTCCCTCTCTATCCTCAATACCATGATCAATGTTATCCATACCATTTACCTCCACTACAACATCAATATCACCCTCATTTTACCTCAATTCAATATTTTCCATTACCATCCACACAAACACCCCAAAGATTCCCCACTCCACTACCTCCACAACCATTTCATATCCCCAACAATAAAACACCTCAATCAACTTACAAATCTGAGGTATTGCAAAATGATTCACCAGCTGTCATTGAAGAACAACGGCCAAGCGGAACCAGATATTGAAAAGTCTCAGACATGCCTATCACCAGATTCTATGAATGAAGATCACATCTCCGAAGACTTGCATTTCATGATAGAGGAAAGACAAGGAGGACAAGATTACATTGAATCTTGGTTCAATTCAGTCATCGGATTCCAATGCTCAATTATTCAATATCTTCTGAGATCATCTAAATCAAGACAGTTGGCATCTCATATACAGGTACATATCAAAGAGTGTCTTTCAAACCTGCATATGAGTTTATCTATCATCTTGTTACAGACATGGTTCCATTGGAAGTACTCATATACTTGAACAAGATTTTCTTTTTCAAGTAGAGTAGGACATAAAAAAAGAAAAAAAAGAGAAACAAAAAAAAAAGAAAAAAAGAAAAAAAGAAAAAAAAAGAGTAAAGAGAAAAATAAGTCCTGTTGTGAAAACCAGCTTGCTGGCGCAATTGGACATGAGCTTTGTTTGAAAACCAGGCAACTGGCGGGCAAAGTTCACAATAAGTTCTGCAATTTCATGATGGTTTCAATCTTTCATGGTTCTTCAAATCATTCTTGGTTCTATGCTCGAGTTGGATGATGTGGAATTCTTTAAGGTCCACCTTCCAACAGATCTTGTCCCATCGACCTCAACACTTTATCTGGGATCAAGATTAGAGATTATTTGAAGTGCCTTGGAGCTTGCATTCATCAATGGCAAGCCTTCTCGTTGATAACAATGGGAATACAACAATGTCTCTTGATTGTCAAATCTTGCACGCGACTCGACTTCGACACATTCATTCGTCCCTGTCAAGATGCACTGAGGTACCTTGACACTCATTTACATTATTGGTGAGTTGTCTCGCATTGGTTAATGATTTTCATTATTGATCGGTAATCCAATGATTTCTTCCCATGCTCGACTTCGACACATTTATTCGCATGGTAAGAATTGTACCATGAATGTTGGCTTTGATGAAGACTAATGGTTTTATGGAATCAACAACAACTTGCAACAGTGAATTTTATTAGTTTCTTGTAGCAGCATGTTCATATTTTTTTCAATTCAATAACAGCTGCGGAAAGTGGCAGTTTCTGCAGCCATTGTTGTAGCAGCCTGTTTTCGTCTTTTTGCAACTTTTTCCAGAAGGCAGTTTTGGTGCAATTTTTGCAAGAGATTGGAGCAGAAATAAAAAATTCTGAGCTTCTGGGTTTTCTCAGAATATGATAAATTGAGTAAGACGCGGACAGAATTTGGAAAAAAGCAATTTTTAAGGGCATTTTAGAAGGGTTTTTCAGGCAGATTTTCAATTTTCAGCATTATGGACAGAATAGGACAGATTTGAGTGTTTTTGCACAGCAGCACCTTTTCTTCATCAAAATGAAATTATGGAAGCATGTGGCAGTAGAGAAGGTAAAAATACACAGTTTCCCATTGGAATCACTCAATTTGGCCTTAAAATGAGTTCGTGGCGTACTTTTTTGTTGCAACATTGGGCAAAATGAAGGGTGAAACAGGGCAGAAATTGATTTTATCATAACTTTCAAACCGTGCATCCGTTGGTCCTGAAATTTTTATGGTAAATGAATTGAGGTAGGGTGAATAAACACAGAAAATTTCAGAAAATTTTAGTGTGTATTTTTCAAGAAATTGGCCACTTTCACCTACAGCCATTCCTCATCTTCCGGGAGATCCGTGTAACCAATGGCAGAGATTTTTCGTCGGAAGATGCATAATAATATTGGTGACAACCTCAGAAAATTTCAGGGAAGTCTGATGTACCATTTGAGAGAAATTGCAAAATTCATTTCATTCTACAATTCCACTCCATCTCACTCCACTTTCACTCCATCTCACGCCATTTTCATTTCATTTCACAAGTCCATTCCACTTTCACTCCATCTCACGCCATTTTCATTTCATTTCACAAGTCCTATTCCACTTTCACTCCATTACATTTCACATCCATCTTCCATATTCATACTTCATTTCTTTTTACAGATTGCATGTTGCAGCCACATCTTATTCAGCAGTTCTGACATAATTGTACAGCCTACAAAGAGATGATGATTACAAGAAATTGAAGGATTCTATTTTGAAGACCAACATGCTCAAAGAGGACCAAAGGAACAACATCAAGCACAGCAATTAACAAGGTCAAAATTCTGAGGTAAATTGTGAAAATTATTTTAATAGCAAAAAGTCAAAACATGAAATAGATACAATGTGTATAATCATATGTTTCCTAAAACAACCTATCATTCGAATTGATTAACATATCTTGGCCATATCCCTTATCCAACATTCCAACCTACTATTCCACACCTCCTTAAGATTGTATCATTCACTTATTTCACCCTCCATCAGATCCATAGCCACTTCATTTTCCCTTATAGCTTAATTACCTCCATCCATTCACTTCCATTACACTTTGCAGCCAATCCATCCCTAAGTGCAGAAAGGTAATTCTAAGGTGAAGCATCATTCTTCAACTAATCCATCTTCAGACACAGAGATACAGTTTCAAAATAAAGCATTAGACTCTGTAGTCAATCTAGCTTTAAGCATAGAAAAGTAATTCTGAAAGGAAGATAATCTGCACAAAGGAGGAATGTGGCTAATTGTCAGGACACAATCAGTTGAAGTCAAGTATTTGGAAGGATATCCACAAGTCAAGGAGCTACTACAATAAGAAGGGAGGCTAAATTTTATCAAGAAATTTGATGGCTTCCATAAGGAGATTACAAAATCTTTCGCCAAATCTTTTGATGGAGCAGAAGAAGAAAAACTGACATGGTTATTGAAAATAAACTTGACACTCCACTACAAGAGGAAGATGAAGAACTAATTTCTGAAAAGTTAACAGAGATTAGAAAATAGATTAGGGCCAAAAGAAGCAGAAAGATAAGGTTGGATGTTCTAACAGAGGTTTCAAAGCACATGGAATAAGTTTTGATGAAATTGCATGAGGACATGCAATAGTTTTGCAGTGGGGGTATGTTGAGCCCTAGAATTGCCTTCTCTTTTACAAACCTTCACTTCATTTCATCATTCTTTTATCACTTCATAAGCCTAAAATCAATGAAGAATGATTAGGATTGCTTAAAGGTTACATGAAATTGATTAACATATTGTATTTTCATGATTTTTGCTATTTTAACAATTTTCTGCAAAATAGCTACAAAATACAGGCATTCCGTAGCTGACCGCGCATTCCGTAGCTGATCCCGAATTCCGCAGCTGTTTTACAGTTTGAGTGGGTTCCAGGTGTCGTCTGAAGGAAAAACACATATGGGCAGATTCCTTACCTCATCCACATCATTCGTTGCTCTCCACAAAGTCTGAGCAAAAATATCTAAGTGGTTATGCACGTGGGACACCCAAACTAAGAGGCAGTCTCCTATTAAAACACAGATTCTACAAGTGTCCGCAATGAAGAACGAGGCTGTCAATAAGAGTTTCAATTTGATTAGAAGTAGAAAGACACTTATCCCTTTATTTTCTCCAGTTCTGTTATGTAAATTTGCTATTAATATGCTTGGGGAACCGAGAGAAAGAGGTTAGATTTTGGTTAGATTTTGGCTTTTGCTGCTAACCGTGAATACTCTGTTTTAAGTATTTTTCTCCTTTAATGAAAAAGACATCGTTCTAGTGCAAGAGCTGAGTCAACGTTAATTGGATTTGCAAGCTAATTTGGCAGTAGAGGGCCCCTACTGCCCGAGAAGCTCCGTTCAGATGATTTAGATAAGTAGCCTTAGCTTGATTTCGTTTTCAATTTCCAATTTCAATAGTTTTATCAACTTCATGCTTTTACGCTCATTTACATTACATATTATGGTTAGTCCTGTTCTAAGAATTCTTCCAAAATACCTTTAATGATGAATGGGAATTAACTGTGATATTTTAGGAGTTTAATTGTGTTTTCATTTCGAACTATGTGTTTTATGTCAATCTGCATTAGATATTACAACCAGACTTGTTTTCTTAAGCTATTCCAAAACAGCACTATGTTAAGCAAGATAAGGCTGTAATATGCAATAGATTAGTTGCACTATGGTTTAATACTCCGGAGGTAGAATGCATGTGGTTCAGCTTTGTCCTTTCTTTTCAAGTATGATAATGGCTCTTTAGTTTAATATTGTTCATTGTAGATTAATAGCATCTTAGTTTAGTTTTAACTCATTGCTTTAACACTTCAAGTTTAGTTGTTGTCCATTGTAGCTTACTTTGTCTTAGTTGATAAATTCAATCTCACAGGCTTAATTATTTACAAAACTTCTTTTGTTCAAAATTCATACTCATACACAATTATCTAGACAAAAGATAGTATTATTATAAGGTCTGGAGTATTTTGCAGCTTCTTTATCACTTCACAAACAAGCCTCTTTCTCAAAGACTATTTTAAAAATCTCTAACCTTGAGTGAAGTGTAGTGTTATCAAACTTAGTGGCAGAATAGAGTAGGAACTATCCTTAGAGTAAAAGACCCTATGATGGTATCAATATTTACTCCAATTATTCTTCAACAAATCTCTAATCAAGGACAAAATGTGCATCATTATAAGTTAGTTGTTTAACCTGTTTAGATAGGAGGATTTGCATACTTAATTGACCATGTCTCAAGCTCTCTCTCAAAAACACATTTGGTTGAAAGCATTTGACTAGTTGAGTTTATGTTTTGAATCATTTGTTTAAAAGTCATTATCAAGCTTTGTTTCTACTTAGACACAAGCTTTAGATTTATGACTTTGCTTTCAATATTGCATTTTCATTTGTTTACCATCCATATTTTAGGCTTCACTCTGTTTTGACCAATAGTTTCCCTTCATTTAACACTTAGTTCTTTTGCTTTTCAAAATAAAACCATAAAACCAAAAACATCAGAAAACACTAAACACAACGAAGTAGGAAATCGATACCTAGGCACATATAAAGGCACCACACTTCAGCGCTACTTACCCTCGTTGACAATAAATGAGCTTCAATTTAGGAGACTAGGTTGAAACCAAACAATAATGTTCCCAAATTGGGGATTGCACAGCAAGCTTGGAAAATAACGCAATCCTTGGGATATTGGTGTAAAGAATTGAGTTTGCAGCCCTTGGATCCCTTATATCAGTAGATATGGAGTCTAAATCTAAAAGGGGAGCAAAAACAAATCAAACTAGGTGTGGTAAATAGGTCTCCCACAACCTAGTCGAGCTAGAAAACACCCTCCAAGAGGGGCTGCAGCTATGCACAACAAGAAGCTTTAGGAATAACATTGTATTTGATAATATAAGTAGGAGGCCATAAAATATAATCAATAAATTAATGTACAACAAATCAGAAGTATAGTGAAGCTCTTTCAAGTTACAGTAAGTTACATGAGACAAGAGAGCAAGATAGCTTCATAAAGAGAGCTGCGACATAGATATATCAGCAGAAAAGGCTCAACAACATTATTTTCATGAGCTGTAGCAGCTATACATTAAAACTCAGATCTAGGAAAGATCTGTAGATGAAACATAAGATCTATATCATATCTGGAAACTAGATAGTTTCCCTTACAAGATCCCCTTGAGGTTTTGACCAAATCATGCATAAATAAGAGTAGATATGAGAAACAAGTTGCAGATCTGGAAGTTGCTGCAGTGAATTTATGAATATAAAATTTCATTACAATGGATTAGATCTAAATATAACATGGATCAACAAGCTAATCCATGGATCACCAAGTGGAAGGCAAGGCCCATTACTAGAGATCTCTGATCTAAACTATGAGCAAAACACCATGAAGAACCTCATACCAAAATAACGTAGTCCATCAATAGGAATAGTGTTGTAGCTCAAATGACATAGATAACCACTGTAAAATTGTAGATCTGAAGTATAAAGAGAAGAGACACTCTTCCAGGAGGTTAAAAGACACACCCCATGAGAAGAGTCTCCCAAAACAAACTAGATCTATGCAGATCTAAAAGTCCACTTGCTGCAGCTTGCAAAAGTAGACAAACCCTCACTAGTTCTATGCTGCTAATGAAAGTAGAGCTTAGCCTCAAGCCTAATAGTGGATCAATTCAGAAAATTCTTCTCCAAGAATTCTCAAAGGAAGAGGTGAAATCCCTGCATAGGAATTCCAAGCACAATCCTCCACTAAACAACAGAGAATGGTATTTGTCTAAGCAGAAAAATACTTAGAAATATGATCAATCAACAACCTTCTCTTGCTTCCCTCCCTCTCCTTTTATAATATGGAAAGCCTTTACAAACCCTAAAACACCTTGATGAGTTACCCCTTTTCACATGAGAGGCCTCCTTCTAGAACTGCATTGTCCCTTTTGGAGATGCAATGAACCTAGACAACGCTATTGATTTGGTCAAGTTTGACCCCGTCTTCAGCTCAAACCTCTTTCACTTCTGCAAGTGATTATTTACATGGCCCTGATTTATCTTTGTTCACATGGGCGTTGATTTATTCAACCATTTCAGGAGTTTTAGATGTCCTCCTTTATTCATTTATTCATGCAACAGAAATTAAAACAAAATTGAATATCCCTCTTAGCTATGGCTAAGTAGGAACATTACATAGTACCTCCATAAGACCAGGAAGTAGAGATCCTAGTATAAATGGAGCACAACCTTGATAGGTTTACCATAGAAATTCATGAGACAGGAACAGATGATATCCCTCTCAGGCTTCAGCGACACGTGACAGGTGTTCTAGGTCCATTTAGGAGATTTCTACGCAAGGTGGAGTGTGTTATATTCTATTACCATGATCATCATCACGGATGGTGGATGATCATTGTAGATTGACATTTTTGTTTTTTGTATCAGTATCTATTAGATCATAAAGTGTTTGAACCTATGATCACAGACGATGTAATATTTTTTTTAAGACAAACTTATATATCCTAATGAGATTAGTACTTTCATTGTCTGACTATCTTGTTCAACATGGAATTAATTTTGTTTTGGTTTACTCTGTTAATGTTACAAATGTCTATTTATAACACGATTAGCTAATGCATCAACCAATGTGTTTAAATTTCTTGAAATATGTTGATATTCAATATAATCAAATTGTCGTTCGAAGAGACAAACCTTCAAAAATAATCTCAATAACACTAGATTTCTAATTGCATATACTCTATTTAAATGTAATAAAATGAGTTCTGAATCCAACCTAATGATCAAATGTTGAATACCAAATGAAATGGCATCAGATAATAACTCAATGACTGCGCTATATTCTGCAATATTGTTCATTGTTTGACCAAGGAATATCCCATGAATAGAAACTAACTCATCAGTGGGTGAATAGATAACCCAAGCCACAGAAGAGATATTTCATGTACTATGATAGGAACCATTAGCAAAACCAATGTATGTTTGAAGGGATGTCGACATCTGCAATATCAAGAGTAATCAAGATAAGAAGCGATAGTAGTAACAACAAAACTAAGCTAGGCACACTTATCTAATCTAAGGCACACTATTCTAAAAAGTAACTAATGTAGAAGAGAGATCTTCACGCTAAATTCAAGCATAATATCTCTTAAGATAAAGACCATTTATGGGCTTATCTAAAGATACCCTGTCATAATCAGTTAATTCATAGGCTCCTTTTGCAAGCACACGCTTGACAATATAGGGACCATGCCACATCGGTTCAAATTTTCCAACACCCAGCTTATTGTTAGCTTGATTGTATACTAAAACTAGGCCACCTTGTGAAAAAACACAAGGGTTAACACTTTGAACATACTGAGCTTTCACACGTTTCTTATGATCTTCTGTAGCCGATTTAGTGGTGCGTCGAGTCTCACCTAATTGTGCTAAGTACAGAAAGAATTTTTCCTCTTCCAGGGTAGCTGGCAACAACTCAATGGCTAATTTGAGTGATAGAATTTTTCATTCAATGGGTAACACAGCTTCTAAACCATAGACAAGTTGAAAAGGGGTGAACCCTGTAGCAGTTTTTGCAGAGGTTCGGTATGCCCATAGTGCTAAAAAAAGCATGGTATTCCAATTCGATTCGAGAGTTCCGATAATCCATTTAATCATGGTGGTTAAAACCTTGTTGACGGCTTCAACTTGACCAATATCCTATGGTTAATATGTAGTATAATTATCATGGCATAGGCCAAGTTGATGGAAATACTGAGAGGGGGGGGTGAATCAGTATTCCTTTCAATTAGAGCATTAGTCAATCTTCAATTATTATTAGTGTTTGTACAATGATAGCAGCAAACAAGAGGAACACAAATGCACATAGTTTTTAAGGTGGAAACCCACTCTAGGACAAGAACCACCTAATGCTTTTCTAATAATTCTTTAATATTCAACTCCAATTGAAAATAAAGCTCCAACTTCCTAGAATCTAGAAAAGCATTCTTCTCTAGCTCCCACTAGATGGATGCTCCAACACTCAAGATTCTTCAGTAGTCAATTGAATAGATGCCCCAACACCCAATGAGCTACAACTCACCCTAGCACCAACCCACCACCCTATAGAAGAATAAAAAAAGAATGGACTCTCGTACCAAGGAAAATGGTCCACTTTACAATGATATAGAATGATGCAAAAGAAGAAGATATACTAGACCATAACCCCAAATTTGACACAACCACCTAATGATGATCCAAGACCTCCCAACACTACCTCTTCAACCCTTGGCAGATAGACACTAGTACAATTTGTACAATAATGTATAAATAATGACTAAGTATGATGATACCTTTACAATGATTGCATGCAGTGCTGCCCACTTGAAGACTTCATATGATGAACTTCTTGCTGCTGTTATGCACCTTGGTTGCTGCTCTTGTCATGCTACCCTCTGCTACACCTTGCTTTCCTTTTCTGGCGTAGAAATTATGGTCCTTTGCAATCCTTGACAAGTGACTTGATCTAGCTTTTTCTTGTCTTCTAGGAGCTCGATAATGAATCTGGTGTATCTCTGTTATTTCAGATCCTCAATATTAATTTTTAGTCTTGTAGTAGTCCTATGAGTCATCTTTCCAATGCCATAGGTTTGACCCAATTTGGATTATTTAAGAGAGAGTTATACCCAATTTCTCACAATGCCCTAATTATGGACTGTTTCATCAAAGCGCAATTGTACGGCATGCCACGTGTCACTGTGTCTTCATTTGGCTCTGAAATTTATAGAGAGAAAACTAAATACTGTGCACTATCTGCCACTTTTTACTGAATTCCAATACGATACTCAGAGAGAGAGTTATGACAATTTTACCAAGGTCACTTCTTTGAGATGAATTTCAGGAGCCTGAAAAAACACTAACTTCCACAGATCGTATCTCCAAAAATATTGCGCATCTTGATCAGAAATTTTTACTGCAGTTTCCTCAGGATTTCAGCTTCTTCTCATAAAATTTCAGCTTCTGAACCTTTGTAGAAAAAAATTTAGAACGAAACTACCACGATGACCTGTTTCAGATGTCCGAATCCCTTGCATAAGGAGGAAATGAGGATCACGATTTATATAAATGCTTAAGTTGAGAGGGGCTTCAACAAGTGAACATGGGAGGGATTTTAGGAGCTTAAAAAATATTAATTATGTCTTTTCAATGATCCATGCCCCAACCCCATGGGGTTTTAACCCACTAACTGGGGGTACAAACTTCAAACATGAATATCTCTCAAACCGTGAAGAATTACATGGCGTGACATATATCAACGGAAACATCTTGACAAGTAGAAACCATCAAAAACATTATTGACCTAAAATATATTAATTTGGTAGGTCAAAATTCCCATGAAATATTGGGTTAGCCCTCGGTGCTTCTTGGGCTGACATCAATGACAACTGTTGATCAACAATCTCCCCCTTTGGCATTGATGGCAACACAAGTACTCCCCCTGCGATCATGACACCTCTTCCTACAACATTCTCTCCCCCTTTGACATCAATGACAAAGGGTAACCCCCCCTGAAACATAACCATCCTGCGGACCTGTACAAACTTCCACTCCCCCGTTATATTCTGAAAAACGGAAAATCAAATTTGAACTTGGGAGAATCCAAAGATTTTGGCGAATATATTCCAATGCTGGCGAATATTTAATATGTGATTCTTTTGGTGCTACTTGGAATCTTGCTACTTGTCCAACTGCTTGCATAACATCTGGTTGGGATGTTGTTACATATAGAAGACTACTAATCATAGATCTGTACAACCTTTGATCCACATCCTTAGATCAGTCGTCTATGCTCAATTTGCAACATGTTACCATTGGAGTAAGGATGGGTTTGCAATATTCCATTTTAAATTTCTTGAGCATTTCCTTGATGTACTTGGGTTGACATATAAATATTCCTTTCTCTTGTTGAGATATTTGAAGCCCTAAGAAGTATGTCAGCTCACCAATTAAAGACATCTCGAAATCACTTTGCACCTTTGTAGTAAACTTCTTACTTAGTCGATCATCATTGCTACCAATTATTGTATCATCCTCTTTAGCTATTAGACATGAATAAGTTGCTTCATCCAGAACATATATGTCATTTGGAGCTCGACTTGCTATAGCCACAATTTCACCATACATGCCTTTCTTGATTTCAAATTTCGTGGAGTTGAATAGTATTGTGTGTCCTTGATCACACATTTGTCCAACACTGAGCAGATTGTGATTCATGTTTTCAACCAATAGAACATTATTGGCTAGAGAATATTTGCTTCCAAGAGTGATAGTACCTGATCCTATAACATTTGAAGATCCATCATTTCCAAAGGACACGGTTCCATCCTTCTTCTCTTTCAGAGATACAAATTTATTTCTATCTCCAATCATATGCGTTGAGCAACCACTATCAACATACCACACATCTTTGTTCTTTTGAGCCTTGAGAGCGAGATCACAATTATCATTCTTCTTCTTCTTCTTCCATGTTCGTTCATTCTGTGGCTTCGAAGATTCTTTTGGAGGATTTTCAAGTCTGTAGTCTTTGGCTATGTGTCCAAAGTTTCGACATTTGTAACATTCAATATTGTACTTTGCGTCTCTAATGACTTTAGATCCAAATGAAGAAACAATGAGATAGAAGGGAAATTTGTATCTCTGAAAGAGAAGAAGGATGGAACCATGTCCTTTGGAAATGATGGATCTTTAAATGTTATAGGATCAGGTACTGTCACTCTCGAAAGAAAATATTCTCTAGCCAAGAATGTTCTATTGATTGAAAACATGAATCACAATCTTCTTAGTGTTGGACAAATGTGTGATTAAGACACACAATACTATTCAAATCCATGAAATGTGAAATCAGGAAAGGCGTGTATGGTGAAATTGTGGCTACAGCAAGTCGAGCTCCAAATGACATATATGTTCTGGATGAAGCAACTAAAGCATGTCTAATAGCTAAAGAGGATGATGTTAACAATTGGTAGCAATGATGATCGACTAAGTAAGACGTTTGTTACAAAGGTGCAAAGTGATTTCTAGATGTATTTAATTTGTGAGCTGACATATTTCTTGTGGCTTCAAATATCTCAAGAAGAGAAAGGAATATTTATATGCCAAGGCAAAGTATATCAAAGAAATGCTCAAGAAATTTAAAATGGAAGATTGGTAAACCCATCCTTACTCTAATGGTAAATATGTTTTAAATTGAGATACGATCTATCTAAGGAAGTGGATAAAAGGTTGTACAAATCTATGATTAGTAGTCTTCTATATGTAACAACCTCCCACCGTATGTTATGCAAGAAATTGGACAAGTAGAAATATTTCAAGTTAAGACCAAAAGAATTACATATTAAATATTCACCAAAGATTAACATATTCACCAGAAGCTTGGGATTCTCCCAAGTTCTCATTAGATTTTCCTTTTTCAGAATATAAAGGGGGAGTTGAAGTAGATTATAGGTCTGCAGGACAGTTGTGTGTCAGGGGGATTGGAAGTATGTACAGGTCCGCAGGATGGTTTTGTTTCAGGGGGAGTTACCCTTTGCCATTGATGTCAAAGGGGGAGAGAATGTTGTAGGAATAGGTGTCATGATCGTAGGGGGAGTACTTGTGTTTCCATCAATGCAAAAGGGGGAGATTGTTGATCAGTGGTTGTCATTGATGTCAACCCAAGCAGCACCAGGGGCTAACCCAATATTGCATGGGAATTTTGACCTACAAAATTAGTATATTCTGGGTCAATAATTCCTTTTATGGTTTCTACTTGTCGAGATGTTTCCATTGATATATGTCATGAATCAAGAGTATCTGTGTTGATTGATAATTGAACTAATGCTCTAATTGAAAGAAATACTGATTCACCCCCCCCCCCCCCCTCTCAATATTTCCAAAAATTGGTATCAGAGCTTGGTTCCTTCAATAGCAGTTTAATAGTTGGAAGGAGATCATGGAGCATACCAAGAATGGTGTACCTCTATTCAATGAAAATAATTATGCACTTTGGAAAGGAAGAATGGAGGTCTATCTCTTGGCACAAGGTTATGAAGTATGGGACACTGTTCAAAATGGATTTACATCAACCGCGGATGAACAAGGTAAGAAGAATTTGGTAAATGATGCAAAAACAAAGAATATTATTATCAGTGGACTTATTTAATCTGCTTATCATAAGGTGTTGGGTTGTAAAACTGCCAAAAATGTATGGGATAAGCTTGAGAATATATATGCAGGTGACTCAAATGTCAAAGAAGCAAAGCTTCAAATCTATAGAGCAAAATTTGAGCAACTCAGAATGAAAGAAGATTGCAACATTGCTGCATACTTTCAATACGTTGATGAAATAACCAATACTCTGGAAGGATTGGGAGAGCCAGTTGACGAGAAGACTATTATATGGAAGATTCTTAGAACGTTACCAGGGAGATTCAACCCAAAGGTATCGGTCTTAGAATACAATGAAAATCTGGACAAACTCAGCAAAGAGGAATTACATGGAGTTCTCATAGCATATGAAATGAGACTTGATGAAGAAGAGGGTACTTCGCATCTAGAAACTGCGTTCGTTGCATCTAAGAAAACCAATAAGGATAAACAATCTTCAATTGAAAAGACATGCACCTGCAAGTGTGAAGAAAAGGGAGATGATGAAGAAGGTATTTCAGATGAAGAATATGCTTACTTCACGAGAAAACTACAAATTGGTAAGGGACAATTCAAAGGTAAAATTCCATTGATATGTTTCAGATATAATGAGGTAGGGCATTTTGCAGCAAAATTTCCAAACAAAAGTAATGGAAACTCAAAAAGAAAGAAAGGCTTTAAGAAATTCAACAAGCAAGGATCCAAAAGGAACTTTCTCTCTAAAGAAGATAGCTCATCATCCGATGAAGACAATGATAGTGAAGAAGAACCCAATGAGAGAGTATTTTTATGGCCAAGCACAATAAACCCAAGCACAATAAGCAAGAGGTATCAAACAACGAATAAGAAGGATGGACCATAGACGAATTTTATGAGGAAGCAATCAAGCTTATAAAAGATCTCAAGGCGGAGAAGATCCGTTCCAAAACTCTTGAAGAACAAGTTCAAGGTCTCAAAATTGAAGTTGAAGAACACAAATGCATTGAAGAGTCACTTCAAAAGAAGTTGGAAGAAAGCAACCAAGAAAGGGAAGAATTAGAAGCCAAAGTAGTCTCGCTGCGTGAGGAAGTGAAGAAAGGAAAAACTATCCAAAACTATGCCAACAACTCAAGGGCATTGGAAGAACTCATCAACAATCAACGATCTTACAATGACAAAATTGGCATCGGTTACAAAGAAGAAGAAGCATGACCTTCTACAACAAAATACAATGAACCTATGAGATCTGACATGCATGTAGACTTCATTGGACAAGATTCGCAAGAACAGCCTTGGAAGACAATTCCTCGACGAAAATTTCCATCCAGGTACCAACATATTTTTTATGGCTACTGTTATTCATGCGGAAAATTTGGTCATAAAGTTGTAGAATGTCGCACGTACCCTAGGAACGAATACAATTCCAGGAGATCTGTCAAATATGAACCTCCCAGGGCTCAACGAAACATCAATAGATTTGAACATTTAAGAAATAATATTGAATGTTACAAATGTTGAAACTTTGGACACATAGCCAAAGACTGCAGACTTGAAAATCCTCCAGAAGAATCTTCGAAGCCACAGAATGAACGAACATGGAAGAAGAAGAAGAATGATAATTTTGCTCTCGCTCTCAAGGCTCAAAAGAACAAAGATGTGTGGTATGTTGATAGCGGTTGCTCAACGCATATGACTAGAGATAGAAATAAATTTGTATCTCTGAAAGAGAAGAAGGATGGAACCGTGTCCTTTGGAAATGATGGATCTTCAAATGTTATAGGATCAGGTATTGTCACTCTCGGAAGCAAAGATGTTCTAGCCAAGAATGTTCTATTGGTTGAAAACATGAATCACAATCTGCTCAGTGTTGGACAAATGTGTGATCAAGGATACACAATACTATTCAACTCCACGAAATGTGAAATTAGGAAAGATGTGTATGGTGAAATTGTGGCTACATCACATCGAGCTCCAAATGACATATATGTTATGGATGAAGCAACTAATTCATGTCTAATAGCTAAAGAGGATGATACAATAATTGGTAGCAATGATGATCGACTAAGTAAGAAGTTTGCTACAAAGGTGCAAAGTGATTTCGAGATGTCTTTAATTGGTGAGCTGACATACTTCTTAGGGCTTCAAATATCTCAGCAAGAGAAAGGAATATTTATATTTCAAGCCAAGTACATCAAGGAAATGCTCAAGAAATTTAAAATGGAAGATTGCAAACACATCCTTACTCCAATGGTAACAGGTTGCAAATTGAGCATAGACGACTCATCTAAGGATGTGGATCAAAGGTTGTACAGATCTATGATTAGTAGTCTTCTATATGTAACAGCCTCCCGACCAGATGTTATGCAAGCAGTTGGACAAGTAGAAAGATTCCAAGCAGCACCAAAAGAATCAGATATTAAATATTCGCCAGCATTGGAATATCTTCACCAAAAGCTTGGGATTCTCCCAAGTTCTCATTAGATTTTCCTTTTCAGAATATAAAGGGGGAGTGTAAGTGTGTACAGTTCTGTAGGACGGTTGTGTGTCAGTGTGAGTGGAAGTGTGTACAGGTCCGTAGGATGGTTGTGTTTCAGGGGGAGTTACCCTTTTCCATTGATGTCAAAGGGGGAGAGAATGTTGTAGGAAGAGGTGTCATGATCGCAGGGGGAGTACTTGTGTTGCCATCAATGCCAAAGGGGGATATTGTTGATCAGCGGTTGTCATTGATGTCAACCCAAGCAGCACCAGGGGCTAACCCAATATTGCATGGGAATTTTGACCTACCAAATTAATATATTCTGGGTCAATAATGATTTTTATGGTTTCTACTTGTCGAGATGTTTCCATTGATATATGGCACGCCATGTAATTCTTCACGGTTTGAGAGATATTCATGTTTGAAGTTTGTACCCCCAGTTAGTGGGCTAAAACCCCATGGGGTTGGGGCATGGGTCTTTGAAAATTCATAATTAATATTTTTTAAGCTCCTAAAATCCCTCCCACGTTCACTTGTTGAAGCCCCTCTCAACTTAAGCATTCATATAAATTGTGATCTTCATTTCCTCCTTATGAAGGGTTTCGGCCATATGAAACAGGTCATCGTAGAATTTTCGCTCTAACTTCTTTTATACAAAGGTTCAGAAGCTGAAATGTTTATGAGGCGAAGCCGAGATCCTGAGGAAGCTGCAGTAAAAATTTCAGATCAATGTGCACAATATTTTTGGAGATATGATCTATGGAAGTCAGGGTTTTTTCAGGCTCCTGAAATTCATATCAAAGAAGTGACCTTGGTAAATTCGTCATAAATATCTCTCTGAGTATCGGATTGGAATTTCATAAAAAGTGGCAAAAAGTGCATAATCTGTACTTTGCACTCTATCAATTTCAGATCCAAATGAAGAAACAGTGAGATAGAAGGAAATATTTAATGTTACAAATGTCGAAATTTTAGACACATAGCCAAAGACTGCAGACTTGAAAATCCTCCAGAGGAATCTTCGAAGCCACAGAATGAACGAACATGGAAGAAGAAGAAGAATGATAATTGCTACAAATTTCAAAACAATATTGAGATAGAATCAATATTGAATGCTATGCTCCATGACCTCCTTCCAGCTGTTAAACTACTATTGATGGAACCAAGCTCTGAAACCAATTGTCGATACAATATTGAGATAGAAAAAATATTGAATGTTACAAATGTCGAAACTTTGGACACATATCCAAATACTGTAGACTTGAAAATCCTCCAGAAGAATCTTCGAAGCCACAGAATGAATGAACATTGAAGAAGAAGAAGAATGATAATTGTGCTCTCGCTCTCAAGGCTCAAAAGAACAAAGATGTGTGGTATTTTGATAGCGGTTGCTCAACGCATATGACTGGAGATAGAAATAAATTTGTATCTTTGAAAGAGAAGAAGGATGGAACTATGTCCTTTGGAAATTATGGATCTTCAAATGTTATAGGATCAGGTACTGTCACTTTCAGAAGCAAAGATTCTCTAGCCAATAATGTTCTATTGGTTGAAAACATGAATCAGAATCTGCTCAGTGTTGGACAAATGTGTGATCAAGGACACACAATACTATTAAACTCCACGAAATGTGAAATCAAGAAAGGCGTGTATGGTGAAATTGTGGCTACAAAAAGTTGAGATCCAAATGACATATATGTTCTGGATGAAGCAACTAATTCATGTCTAATAGCTAAAGAGGATGATACAATAATTGGTAGCAATGATGATCGACTAAGTAAGAAGTTTGCTACAAAGGTGAAAAGTGATTTCTAGATGTCTTTAATTGGTGAGATGACATACTTCTTAGGGCTTCAAATATCTCAGCAAGAGAAATGAATATTTATATTTCAAGCCAAGTACATCAAGGAAATGCTCAAGAAATTTAAAATGGAAGATTGCAAACCCATCCTTACTCCAATGGTAACAGGTTGCAAATTGAGCAGAGACGACTCATCTAAGGATGTGGATCAAAGGTTGTACAGATCTATGATTAGTAGTCTTCTATATGTAACAACCTCCCAAATAGATGTTATGCAAGAATTTGGGCAAGTAGCAAGATTCCAAGTAGCACCAAAAGAATCACATATTAAATATTCGCCAACATTGGAATATCTTCATTGGAAATACCGATTCACCACCCCCCTCTCAGTATTTCCAACAATTGGTATGAGAGCAAAATAAACCAACCTTGGGTTTAACGGCTAGAAGGAGGTCATGGGGCATACCAAGAATGGTGTACCTCTATTTAATGAAAATAATTATGCACTTTGGAAAGGAAGAATGGAGGTCTATCATCTTGGTGCAAGGTTACGAAGTATGGGACCTTTATTCAAATGGATTTACATCAATAATTGGATGAACAAGGTAAGAGAATTTGGTAAATGATGAAAAATAAAAAAAGAATATTATTATGGTGGACTTATTGAATCTACTTATCATAAGGTGTTAGGTTATAAAGCGCCAAAAATGTATGGGACAAGCTTGATAAATATATGCGGGTGACTCAAATATCAAAAGAAGCAAAGCTTCAAATCTATAGAGCAAAATTTGAACAACTCGAATGAAAGAAGATTTACATGTGCTGCATAATTTCAATGCGTTGATGAAATAACCAATACTCTAGAAGGATTGGGAAAGCCGATTGACGAGAGAAGACTATTATACGGAAGATTCTAGAACGTTGCCCGGGAGATTCAACCCAAAATATGAATCTGCAATACGGTGAAATGGAAAAACTAAGTAAAAGAGGAATTACATGGAGTTCTCATAGCATATGAAATGAGACTTGATGAAGAAGAGGTATCGCATCTCATGCGTTCGTTGCATCTAAGAAAACCAATAAGGATAAAAAACCTTCAATTGAAAAGACCTTTGCAAGTGCTTGAAGAAACAGAGATGACGAAGAAGGTCTTTCAAATGAAGAATATACTTACTTCAAGAAAACTACAAATTGGTAAGGAAAAGTTCAAAGGTAAACTTCCATTGATATGTTTCGGTGTAATGAGGTTGGGAATTTTCAGCCAAAATGTCCAAACAAAAGTAATGGAAACTCAAAAAGAGAGAAAGGCTTTAAGAAATTCAACAAGCAAGGATCCAAAAGGAACTTTCTCTCTAAAGAAGATAGCTCATCATCCGACGAAGACAATGATAGTGAAGAAGAAGCCAATGAGAGAGTATTGTTTATGGCCAATAACAATAAACCCAAGCACAATAAGCAAGAGTTATCAAACAACAAAGAAGAAGGATGGACCATAGACGAATTTTATTAGGAAGCAATCAAGCTTATAAAAGATCTCAAGGCGGAGAAGATCCGTTCCAAAACTCCTGAAGAACAAGTTCAAGGTCTCAAAATTGAAGTTGAAGAACACAAATGCATTGAAGAGTCACTTCAAAATAAGTTGGAATAAAGTGTGAAATCAGGAAAATTTGGTCATAAAGCTGTAGAATGGCAATTGTTTCAGATGGTCGAATCCCTTGCATAAGGAGGAAATGAAGATCACAATTTATAATTCTTAAGTTGAGAGGGGCTTCAACAAGTGAACGTGGGAGGGATTTTAGGAGCTTAAAAAATATTAATTATGACTTTTCAATGACCCATGCCCCAACCCCATGTGATTTTAGCCCACTAACATGGGGTACAAACTTCAAACATGAATAGATCTCAAACCGTGAAGAATTACATGGCGTGCCATATATCAACGGAAACATCTCGACAAGTAGAAACCATCAAAAGCATTATTGACCCTGAATATATTAATTTGTTAGATCAAATTTCACATTCAATATTGGGTTAGCCCCTGGTGTTGCTTGGGTTGACATCAATGACAACCATTGATCAATAGTTTGGTCATCATAATATTTTGAAAATGACTCCCATGGTCTGTGATAATATTTTTAGGTACACCGAAATGAGAAATCACATGATTGAATATGAAAGTATCTGCATTTTTTCCATCTTCCGTGAATGTAGGCATCGCCTTGGCCCATTTAGTAAAGTAATCTACAACGAGAATAATATACCCATGCCCCTCGGCCAAGTGAGGGTTACATGTAATGAAACCAATGCCCCATTTTTCAAAAGGACTGACAAAAATGATAGGGTGAAGAGGAGCTGGAGGTGCACGCATATTTTGATCAAAAATTTGGCAATTGTGCCATTTTCGGACCGCAAGGATACAATATTTGAATAACGATGGCAATATATTTTGGGCTGTGGCAAACCTAGACATATGACCACCACACGCTCCAAAGTGGCAATCATTTAAAACTCTTTCAGCCTCTTCATGAGTTATACAACTTCGAAAAATAGAATCCGCACCGCAACAATAAAGAGTTTCTCCAACAATATTGTATTGGTGGGATTGATATCGGATTCTCTGTCGATTTGAACATGAAATCTCTGGGTGAAAGGTTTAGGTTTGAAGATATATAATGATATCTTCATACCATGGATCTAATGTACTAATGAGAAATAGAGATTCATCTACGATGCGATTCTCTACCACAGTTTCTGTCTCAGTATTGGGAAAGTCGGACATAAGCTCTACAAACACTAGTGATTTATTTGATTTAGATTTGTCGAATTGTAAATAAAACTCTTACAGGATGACAATCCATTTAGAGTATTTTCCCCTGAGTAATTTTTTTGTCAAAATATACATCATCGGGTTTAAATTAGATATCACAGTTGTTTTACGTAATAGTATGTAGTGACAGAATTGTTTCACAACTTGCACTACTGCCAAAGCCAATTTCTCCACATGTGAATATTTGATTTCTGTCAGATTGAGATTTTGAATTAGATAATAGATCACATGTTCATTGTGAGATTCATCCTCCTGAACCAAAACCATTCCAATGGTGGAATCATAGGCAGCTAAGTATAAAAAGTAGTCCTGGTGGTAATTGGGTGGATGCAATAATGGTGCATGGGTCAACGCGTGTTTTAGTGCATGAAAAGATTTATCAGCAATCTCATCCCAAATAAAAGGAAATTTTTTCCTCAAAAACCAGGTAAAACCTTTTTTTAACTCAACATAATTCGAGATAAACCTACGTAACAAATTTTCTTTCCCTTGCAAACTTTGGAGTTGGCGAAGCGTGGAAGGAGGAGTTAAGTTAATGATAGCCTCAACCTTCGAGGGGTCGACATGAATGCCTTATTTCGAAATGATGAATCCATTTACTCCTCTGGATTGTACACAAAAAACACATTTGTGCGGGTTCAGATGAATCTTGTAGTGCCTACGTCTCATGAATATAGCTCGTAAGTGTGTAGGATGATCATCTCTATGTAAAGAGTGAGTAGGTAAATAATCCAGATAAGGTTGTAAAGTATGTTTGATATCATGAAAATCATATGACATAGCCCTTTGAAAAGTTGCTCCAGTATTTTTTAATCCGAAATATAATTTGTAATAAGAAAATGTTCCCTAAGGACATATAAACGTTGTTTTTGGTTGATCAGCAGGGAGTATGTTGATTTGATTATAGCCAGAAAATCCATCCATAAATGAGAAAATTTCATTTCCGGCACAATAATCGATTATTTGATTGATATAGGGTGTAGGATAATTCTCTTTTGAACATGCTTTATTAATATCCCTATAATCCACACATACTCTTATAGTCCCTTGTTTTTTCATGACGGGAACTATATTAGATAACCAATCTGTCAATGGAATTGGATAGATAAATCTTGCTCATAATAGCTTCTCAGCTTCAGCTTTGATAGCTGCAGCTTTTCGCGTATGTATTGGACGTAACCTTTTTATAATAGGCTTAGCATCCGGGTGTGTCTTAATTTCATGAATCACAATCTTAGGATCGATTCTGGCATCTCTTCGTAAGACCAGGAAAAAATGTCTCGGAATTATTGAAATAGGGCTTTGTAAGTGTTAATCTCTTCAATCGTACAAGAATCGCCTATATGAATGTTTTCAATACTTCCATGTTTGATTGATATGTAAATAGGAACTGTTATAGAAATATTTCCCAAATTAGTCTCAGAATCCAAATGCGTAATTGATATAGGATTCTATGTTTCCTTTACATAATCAATCGTAAAAATAGACGAAAAATATTTTTCAAACTTATCAAGATCAGGTAAAAATGAAGATCTATGATGTAGATCATCCCAGGGTAATTCATCCGATGAAATTTTTTTTTGAATACTTTCATCAGTATGAAATACATGTTGATAGGGGTCGAAAAATGATGTCAAGGCTGAGCTTGATAAAGAAGATGATTCTTCAATCATCACATTCATTTGATTAGGAGTAGTTGAAAGTGTGTCAGAATATGACTACACTACTACATATGCCATTTAAAAAGGACTCAAGGGCATCTCGCCATTGAAAGAGTCCAATTCTGATTCTGAAGGCACTACCCAAGTGTCATCGAATGGTATAGTGCTTGATGAGATCATATTTATGTTTGAAATTGTGCAAGGTACGTTGGGTAGAGGTATAGAGAAAGTTCCCATGAGATTAGAATCCTTTACTAATCCTACACCAACATCTTCGTAAGGGATAGTCGTTTTTCCAACATGTTGGATATTGTCTGTAGAAGCCGGGTCTGATGAATAATATGACAACTGATCGATTTTAAAAATATTTCCTTTATGAGGAAACATGATTAGCCAAAAGATGGATGAAACGAAAACAACCATGGCATAAGACCAGCTACGACTCAAAATAAGGTTGTAATCAAGAGGGGCATCAACAACTTCCACATCTAGATTAACAATTTTTCCTTCTACTTCTATAGGTAGATCCTGGAGTATTCCGTATGGATGAAATCCTCTTCCATCAAAGGCTTTAATAATTGTCAATGATTGGTTGAGTGCTGGAGAACTGAGAGTTTTCCAACATTTTAACGATGTTATGCACGTGGATGCCCCATCATCAATTACAGTATGAAAAACTCATATGGATTTCACTAATATTGGAATCTAAAAAGCCATCTGATGAGGGAGTCTTGGTGTAAAATTTTCTAGATCACAGACCATGAGGCTAGAATCCTCTAGATCAATAGCTCTGATAGCTAATAATAGTAATTTACTTTGTGCTAGACATGATTGTAGCACTTCTAAGGCCGACATTGCTGAAGGGGATATCGCCAAATCTTCAACAATGTTGTAGTTCTGAGCAACTCTCGCAGGTGGATTGAAAGCTGAATTTCGAAGTACACCTTCAGTAGGCGGTTTAATCACTATATCATGATTAGGTTTCTTGATTTGAAGTGGTTCAGAAACTGAAGGAGATATAGCTGGTGTTTGACTAGAATTTTTTGTCTCTTTACCCGTTACTGGATTTTTAGCTCCATAGTCTTGAGATCGAGACATCATTAGAATATTTTCCGATGAATTTGAAGAAGAGCCTATCATTTTACTATCTTGAGTGGGATAAGGATCCTTCAAGAAAACGGGTGTGGGTTAACCTTTGAAAAACTTGGAGACCTCGAACCGATGTGGACACTCTTTGGTATAGTGATCCTCATCACAGATAAGACAAGGACAACGAGGTTTCCATTTTCTATCAGTTGGTTCATTCTTTTCGGTTTTCTCTTTGGGAGATGTAGTTTTTTTTCTTTTATTCTTTCCTTTCTTATTCCTACAAGTTTTATATTTAGGTATGGATGAGTTTACAACATGAATGTCAGAAAAAGTTTCAAGGGAAGAATCTCCTTTGGGTGAATCTGGTAAATTTATAATCAGAGAAGCAGTCTTGGATGACTTCTTTTTACTCTTATTAGTGTTAACTGAACCAGTTACACTGTCTGCAGCATGAGAACCAGAAGGAGTTGCAGTTATTTGACCTGGACGGGTTGAGTCAGGAATATTTTCATATAAAGTACCAGACTGTGTGTATACAATTTCTAAGTACTATGCTTGAGCTATGACCTGTTCTTCCGTAACAACACCTCCCTTAGCCACATCTTCAGTGATCCTTGGAAGTAATGATTTGATAAACCATTCTGCTAAGATTTGATCCAGAATGAAAAATTTCACTAAACGTCATCTACGTCTCCATTCATGTATGTGATCTAAAATGTATGTGGACGTGGATTGTTTTAGTGAAGTTAAGAGTTCCATCTCGTTGTCGTAATGGATGAGCAACTGAAAGTGTGGTAAGAAAGTTGTTGCTAACGCATTGAAATTGTTGAATGAGCCATGTGGTAGTTCAATATACCATTTTGAAGCTAATCCTATCAATGTTCTTTGAAACAGTCTCAATCGAATGGAATCATCGATTAAAGAGTTGGATGCACACGAAAGGTGGTAAGTCATGACATGGTTGGAAGGGTCATCTCCCGATTTACCTTCAAACTTGGGAATATCATTGGGAAAATTATTAGGAATTGGCGACCAAAATGGAAGATAATAAATTGGATCGTTAGTGAGGCACGGAAAATATGGTGAATCCAAATTTGCAATGAATGGTAATCGACGGTTAGGATCATGTTGAGAAAACTAATAAGCTTGAGGAACGATTCCAGTACCAGGAGGAGGATATCCAGGATAGCCTGGAATAGCCTACACAGTTGGAATTGGTATGCCTCCAGGATAACCAAGATTAGTCATACTGTACTGAGGTTGAGTTGGTATCTGATATGTGTAACCAGAGTATGGTTGATGCTGGTATACTATATTTTGTCCTACAGGTCCATATTGATACTGCCCTTGATATGGTTGATAAAAAAACTGACCTATATAAGGTTTTATTGCTACAATTGCACTTACACTAGGTTTTCCTACAGATATATGAATAGTAGTGTGAACTGTAGGTCCAGGTTGATGAGCAGTCATTTAAGGGATTGGTTGTGATACAGGTGTCGTCGTTACTTAAGGGGTTGTAGAAACAGGGACTATAAAAAGTTGATGAACAGAAGTTGATGCAACAGTTTGGACAATATTTCTAGGTGTACTCAGACCAGGTTGCTGAAAAATACTAGGTGCAGATACCTGAGGTATAGCTTGAATGTAATATTCCTTTTCAGGAATTTCTACCATATGTTAAATGGAGACGTTGTATAAGGAAAACCGTGCAAAAGAAATGAAAAAAAGGACTTTAATCCTACTATATATGTTGTATATAGCTTAAATATGAAATCGCATAAAAAACAATTCATTCTAGCTACATTATACAAATCTTCCCAGCTCAAATGTACTAGAAAGCATTCCAATCCCATGACTTCACACAATAGAATTTTTTAAGACTGCAACAGCTTAATTTTCATTATGGTTTCTATAGAAAAATATGATCCAATACATATCTGGATCTTTCATTAATCATAGAATAAAAAATGGGAGGTTTGACTTCTTTTACATGGAAATTAGAACACCCCGGCAGGGGTTTCCGACAAAATACCAATGTAAAATGCAGTACTGCAGAAAATAATGCAGTCCACTGCAACTCTGTATTAAATAAGACTGAATATTATATGAAATAAATGATCAATATAGAAAATGGCCAAATTCCCTCCTTAGTAGTCTTTCCGGAGAGAAATAGACACCTCCTCCTCCAATACTAGCACAAAATCAAGGGGTTTAACCCTACTACTACTGCTCCTATAGAAAAGACGCAGTTACTGGAAGTGACTGCACTGTATATGTTGATGAATAAATGAAATCAAGTCAGATGATGGAAAATTAGCTGAGGACCTTCCCTTTTGATCTCTTAAACAAGCTGAACCAAAGGTGAAGATGGAATTCCCACATGAGAATCCTTTGCACTAAACAATGCTGCAACTACAGCTAAATAGCTGAAGCTTGCAAGTATTCAAAGACCAAACGTAGATTAATATTGAATTCCTTCCTTTCTGCTATCCCCCTCTTCTTATCCTTGGTGACCCTCCTCACCCCGGACCCCACACATTGTTGAGGTGACTTCCTAGAAAAGATTCCCCTTTCAAAATTGCGTTGTGACTCCATCAAGGTCAATCCTATAACTACGTTGTTTGACTAGGTCAAAGATGATCTCTTCAACCTGATTCATCCCTTTTCACACTCAAGTATCTCCAAACTAACTCTCATATGTTTGTCTAGGTTGATCCTTGTTCACATGGAGCTATTTTACTTGGATGATCTCTTCTTCCTCAAGAATTCATGTTGACTTAGTCAAACTTGACTTTGTCCACATCTATTTTTCCCTTGTTCACACCCGAAGGTGTAAAATCCTGCTCCTAAGGTGACCCCCTTCCATATTAAGATGGTATTTATTCATTTTTTTATTGTTCATGGGCCTCCTTGCCCATTTATTCATCTCCTAGGTGAAATCAGCAAAAATTAATATTCCAATTTGTTGTATGCAAATTTTGGAATATTACAGTCCTCCCCTCTCAAATGTTGCTTGTCCTCAAGCAACTGCAAATATAGGACTAAAGAACCTCCTCTTCTTCCCCTGTAGCATCCTCATATGATAAGATCTTCCAAATATCAAGGTGTTGTTCCATCAGTACATCTCCAAGTTGCCCCTCCCAAGTTTGTAAGCTAGCTTTTGGTGAACATTCCAAATAGCTAACATCATGTAATAGTGAAACAACCATGGAGGAAACAATGGGCTATTTAAAGGTCCTCTTGAGGCATGAGGGCTGATATAGATTGGGATTCATCATCCCCATTTGAATCTCCCCTCCCTAAGCTATCAACCATACAAAATGAGTCACCCTCCAGGAGGCAACTCATGAAGAATCTCCTCCACCTTTGGCTCATGCAAAGTAGGTGGGCTGAAAATATGAACATGGTAGATAAGATAGCCTACCCCACGCTATCTTCCTCTCCACACATGATAAGTGTTGAGTGCATGCTGATCATGGGCTGCAAACAAGTTTCCCTCAAGTGGCAAAAAAAATATTGGATCTTCAAAGACCCCCTCTCCAAAGTTATGGATCATGCTGGCCCAAACCATTACATTCAAAGTGAATGGAACATCATTAACATATGTCATCCAAATCAGAAAGTTGCTGAAGGTTATGTGCAAGTGAGGATGATACACATGGTTCCCTTGGTGGATACAGCGCAGTCTTTCCAACTGCTGATTTAGAACATCATGTGGCAAGCTGTTCTCCAATGAGCTACCAGTTGTGTATGTTTGCTCATCTAATATAAGGTAGCAAGCAGCAATATATATCAGCTGTATATGTGTTTGGTCAATTTTAGTGTATCCTAAATTGCTGCATTTAATTTGTCAATCCGGGATTCGTAAGCTGATGAAGTGCGGCGCACTATATGTGCAATATAACCTATTTCTTAACTTTTTGTCGTTTTTGGTTTTCTAAGGTGAAATGGAAATTCTAAAATGAAAACAAGTATGGTTATATTTGTTCAAGGAAATGATATCTCCTATAATGATTTACCAACTTGAAACTTAAAAAGGAATTTGAAATTTTCAATGACAAAACTTGAAAGGAAATGAAAATGTACTGCTGAAATGAAAAGATGTTGTAAGTCTAATAAATCAAAAACAGTGAATTAGTGAGCATGAAACTAAACTATTCTTGCTGCTGTCTAAACAAAAAGAAACTATGCTTAAAGAAATTCAAAATTGCAACAAAGTAAATCTAAATCAGATTACATCAATTTATCTTCCGATCCTTCATCATTAGTCCAGCTATGATTTTCGGAAGTAACCATAAACAACTTGAGTAACTGATATCTAACTTGCAGAAAGTAAACTAATATCAAACCACACATTCATAATTCAATCCCTCACCATCAGTCCAGCTGTGGCTTTCGGAGGTAACCGAAGATGTCATGCACAATTTAATATTTCTAACTTGCAGAAAGGAAACTAATACCAAACTACACATTTCATAATACAATCCCTCACCATCAGTCCAGCTGTGGCTTTCGGAGGCAACTGAAGATGTTATGAGCAGTTTAATATATCTAGATTTGCAGAAAGGAAACTAATACTAAACTACACATTTCATAATACAATCCCTCACCATCAGTCCAGCTGTGGCTTTCGGAGGCAACTGAAGATGTTATGAGCAGCTTAATATATCTAAATTTGCAGAAAAGAAACTAATACTAAACTACACATTTCACAATACAATCCCTCACCATCAGTCCAGCTGTGGCTTTCGGAGGCAACTGAAGATGCTATGAGCAGCTTAATATATCTAAATTTGCAGAAAAGAAACTAATACTAAACTACACATTTCATAATACAATCCCTCACCATCAGTCCAGCTGTGGCTTTCGGAGGCAACTGAAGATGCTATGAGCAGCTTAATATATCTAAATTTGACTACTGAAGCAAATAAGCAAAACTGAAATGAACAAAGCAATACTGAAATTAAACAGATACTATGAAAAGCAAATTAGCAGCAGAACAATGTTAGTTCCATGTCATTAGTCAAAAAGCTATGAAAATGCCCGGGCTGCCTATCTATAACCTGAAACAAGAACACTGATAAGTGATTAACAACATAAAACATGAAAGACAGAAGTGAAATGGAAATTATGGAAGTTTATAAACATAAATGAAGCAAATGCAATGTATAAACATATGAATGGATTATGGCACAATGAGCTTTAAAGAAACGAAATGAGAACTTTACACTAATGCACAAAACCTTAGCTGAGCAGGGGCCCTCTACACCAGCCTTGGCAACGATCTTCAAATACGAATTTTGGTTAAAAACAGAGTCTTCTTATATTAAAAAGCAGTCATTACAGAAAGGTGATGTTACGGCACAAGTGCAGCGTAATCACACTACAGAGCAGACTTATATAAGATAACAGAGACTAACATCGACTAACTCTATATGCGTATGCAAACGCATTATATATAACAAAATAAATATAACTGTCTCCTAAAGTTCATGCTGGTGGAGAGCACGTAGACCACTACGTCCACGGATCTAGGATCATGGCTGTGTTGGAAAGTAAATCTACGAGGAGTGGATGCTTGAATTCGACTAAGGAGCCATGTACAGATGTCGACTCATCCTCCGCAACTTAGAAACGGCCGTATGAACCTTCATGTGACACGAAACAGAGTCCGGCCGACATGAGACTCTATGGTTGACTTCCATGTAGACGCCTTTGACTGCGGCTTCTTTAGATGAGTTTGCTCGAACCAATAGGACACGAACCATGTCCACATCATTCCTGACCTGCCCATGTGGCTCGTTTTCCTTATAGACACCTATAACATAGAGTTTCACAAAATAGCTGCGGAAAGTTGCAGCAGCTGCGGAAAGTGGCAAGATTCCGCAGCTGAATGAACAAAATCTAAATCAAATAGCAAACACAAAAATATAATTAAAAACCATGTTAGATGCTCTTTTGCAAATGATATTGACAACTTGGGAGGTTTAGGTGAGTGAAAAAGGTATAGAAAAGTGTATGGAAAAGATGCAGAATTGAGACTCAACATACCCCCACTGTGAAGGTGTTGCATGTCCTCATGCAACCAAAATTTTGATATTCCTTCCTTAATTCATGTGCCTTGACACTTCAGCCAGCACATCCAATCCTCTCCTCCTCTTCCTTGGTGCTGCTAACATTCTGGGTTTCTTCATTAAGCACCTAACTTTGATATTAACCAGTGCTCTGCTCAACTTTTGGCATTTCCTTTTCAATTTCTTATTCTTCTTCTGCCATATTCCCAGATGTAGCATGGTATTATCATGGATGATTTTGTCCAGTTTGCCTTGTTCTTTCAATGTCTCATTTTCATTTTTGATGTGTCGATTTAAAAGCTCTAGCTCAAAGACTTCCTGTTTTAGTGATTGGACTAAATCATCTTGTACTGTGTGAGGCTGGATGGATGAAGTACTGGGACCTGTAGCTGCCTTTTCCAAAGATTCTATATAGTCATATACTTCCTGCTACTTGGGGTCTATTTCAGGTGTCATTTTTATTGGGCTGTCCCCAAAATGCCGTGAAGGAGAGTTATCTTCAAAATCTGGCTCAGAAGGGCTCACATCAATATCTTGCTGAGAATGGGATGGAGTATGCTCAATGTCTGATTGGGAATGAAATGAACCAGGTTCACTAACTGACTGAGATGGACTATGGTCAGCTAGGGACTGTTCATATGTCTCCTCACCCAAATCAATGAAATGAGGACCCTTAATTTGTGTTTTCCTCAATTTCCCCTTAAGTCTGCTGCTTCTCCTCACACGCTGTGGTACACTATCCTTTTGTTTTTGTTTTCCTTTCTCTGTCTTCTTGGGTATAGATGATTGTTTTTGAAGATAAACTAATCTTTCAGATAACACTTGATGATCTTCTTCTTCAGAAGAAGGAGTTTTATGTACAGCCTCAATAATTTTTCTCTCTTTTGGTGTTATTGGCTTCTTACCCTTGATTTCTTTCTTCTTCCTCTTTGACAGTCTTTCTTCCCTATCAGTTCTTTCAATTGCAGTAGTAGGAGTATTTTGGATTTCATCAATTATTCTTTTTCTCCTGCAATGTTAAGTCCCTATATTAACAGTGTAGCCCCTTATTATGTTAGTGTAGCCCCCCTTATTGTTATTATTGTACCCCTGTAACCCCCATATTGTTATTATTGTGCCCTTACATTATTATTGTTAGGTCGGCTAGGATTACATTGTGGCCCCACCAGGATTATATTATGGCCCCATGGACTCCTATATATAGAAGGAGGTTTTGTTCATTTGTATCATCCAAGAATTGTTCATTCATGTAATGTATTGGAGGTTGCCCCCTCGAAGTGGCTCATTTCTAAGGCGTGAATATCTCTTTTCTTCTCTCTTTGGAGCTGGTTACACAACATTTGGTATCGGAGCTTTGGGATTCTAGGGTTTCGCTGCTCCAAACAGGTCATCGTGGAATTTTCGCTATAACTTTTTTTCTACGAAGCTTCAGAAGCTGAAATTTCTAGGGTGCGAAGCTGAAATCGTGAGGAAGGTTGTCTAAAAATTTCAGATCTTGGTTCGCAATATTTGAGGAGATATCATCTGTGGAAGTTAGGTATTTTTTCAGGCTCATAAACAGGTCATCGTGGAAATTGCGCTATAAAATTTTTTGTACGAAGTTTCAGAGTCTGAAATTCATATGGTGCGAAGCTGAAATCCTGAGGAAATTCGTCAAAAAATTTCAGAGCTTGGTTCGCAATATTTTTGGAGATATGATCTGTGGAAGGTAGTGCTTTTTCAGGTTCCTGAATTTCATCTCAAAGAGGTGATCGTGGGAAAACTTCAATAACTCTCTCTCTGGGCATTGGATTGAAGTGCCGTAAAAATTGGTCGCAAGTACACAGAATTGAAGTGCCGTAAAAATTGGTCGCAAGTACACAGACTGAAGTTTCTGAGCTATCAATTTCAGAGACAAAGGACAAACAGTGACACGTGGCAAGTCGTACAAGTTCGCTCTACTGAACCAGTCCAGAATTAGGTCATTGTGGGAGATTGGACACAAATTTGTCTTGGAGAATCCAAATCAGGTCAGACCTGTGGCATTTGAAAGAAGCTTCAGAGATCTACTACAGAGCTGAATTTCAGATATCTAAGATTTTCAAATACAGAGATAATTCAATTTCAATATCGAGCTCCTAAAAGCTAGTAAAAGGTGTGTATTTTTTTTTTTCCCAAATTGCATAAGTCTTGTTTGAAGAATCAAGTTGAATTGATTCCAAGGGCATATTGTAGAATAGATATCAATATTGAATTCTAAAATGGCCCCTAAAAATAATTCAACACCCATCAAGCCTTCAGAAGGCTCTACCATGACTCATGAAGATGAAGAATTGCAACATGATCTATCAAATTACAAGAACAAGTGCAACAAATTTCACTCTCGCAAAGAGCAGCAAAAAATGAAATGGAAGTTTTGAAGAAAGGTGTGGAAGTGAAGATGGATGGTTTGAAGAAAGGCATGGAAGCTAAGATGGATGGTGTGCAAGCTAAGATGGAAGCTAAGATGGATGGCATGGAAGTGGGTATGGAAGCTAAGATGGATGACATGAAAGACAACATGGAAAACATGAAGAATGATCTAAAAGCATACATGGAAGGCTTGATGACAAGCTTAAAACCAGAAATGATTCCTAATGGCGGAAATATAGGAGAAGAACCTCATGATGAGAACAAAATAAATGTTAATCATGATTTCATAAACTCGAATGTTGGTGGGAAGAACCACCATATTCCCAAAATGGATATGAGGAAGTTTGATGGAAAGGATCCTGTAACATGGATACTACAGATGGAGCAATATTTTGATCTCCATAACGTGCAAAACACACAAAAGGTACGCATTGCAACTTTACATTTAGAACAAAATACATTTGTGTGGTATCAATGGCTTTGCTCCCGTAAAAAAATTGTCACTTGGTCAATTTTTACGGAGGAAATGATAGCACATTATGAGGATACAAAGAGCAACACCTTCTTTACCCAATCGATAAATCTCAAACAAAAGGGTTTAGTGGGGCAGCACATTGAGGACTTCCAAAAATTGAATATAAGGGTAACTGATCTTACAGAGGAACACAGGATTGATCTCTTCCTAGGCACTTTAAAGGATAACATCCAACATGAAGTTCGTGTTTTGGAACCTGATTCATTGGAGAAGGCATTCAGGGTTGGCAAGAAAAGTTGAATGTAAAATTATGGCGACAAGGAAGCCTACCACTCAATTCTATAAAGAAGGAAGTGTTGCTACACCTAGATTTCCACAACCTACAAGGTTGACACCACAACAATTGGAAGAAAAAAGAGCAAAAGGGCTTTGCTACAGTTGTGATAGCAAATACACTAAAAGTCATAAGTGTGCTGAGAAGAAATTATTTTACATAGATTGTGAAGAGGAAGAAGAAAATGAACAAGAAGAGGATATACACCAGGAACCAGCCCCAGAAGAGGAAGAAATGAATCCAACCATATCGTGTAATGCACTGGCAGGAATTACCACTCCTCAAACTCTCAAGATAAAAGGACAAATCAAGAAGAGAAAGGTAATAGGGTTGATTGATTCAGGTAGCACCCATAATTTTATTCATTGTAAGGTAGCCAAGGAATTAAATTGTTTCCTATACCCAGCACCAGAATGTCAAGTGATGGTTGCAAATGGAGGAACTATAAATTGCTCTGGAAAATGCCATAATATTAAGCTAACCATGGGGGAATATGTATTGACTAGTCCAATGCTTTCCATTCCTATGGGAGGTGCTGATGTTGTACTAGGAGTACAATGGTTACAATCTCTGGGGACGGTAGCTTTTAATTTTCAAGAACTTTTCTTGAAATTTTTTTCAGAAGGAAAGGAAGTCGAATTACGGGGTATTGCAGGGAAGCCAGGAAAGATAATAAGCTCTAATGTCATGAAAAATCTTCTAAAGAAAGAACAACGAGGTGTAATTGCACAATTATGCTCACTAGAAGTTCCAACATCAAAATCATCTATTTCTACAGATCTCCAACAAGTCTTGGACAATCATTCCAAGGTGTTTGAAACTCCCAAAGGACTCCCACCTATTCGTGATCATGATCATGCTATTCATTTGATTCCAGGAAGTGTTCCTCCAAACATCAGGCCTTATAGATATCCTTACTTCCAAAAAGAGCGAAATTGAACGTATGATTGCAGAAATGTTAGAGGCGGGTATAATTCAACCCAGTCAAAGTTCTTTCTCTGCTCCTGTAGTGTTGGTACACAAGAAGGATGGATCATGGCTAATGTGTCCGGATTATAGGGAGCTCAATAAGCTCACCATTAAAGACAAATTTCCCATTCCTGTGATTGATGAATTATTGGATGAATTACATGGAGCAATTTATTTTACCAAGTTGGATCTTCGTTCAGGATATCATCAAATTAGAATGAAGACTGAAGATATTCCAAAAACAAGATTTCGAACTCATGAGGGTCATTATGAATTTTTGGTCATGCCTTTTGGCCTTACCAATGCACCTTCTACATTTCAAGGGTTGATGAATTCCATTTTCAAACCCTTCCTTAGAAAATTTGTGCTAGTATTTTTTGATGATATACTAATCTATAGAAAGTCTTGGAAGGATCATGTTGAGCATGTTGACAGGGTGCTCAAACTATTGCAAGAGAAACAATTATATGCAAAAGAATCCAAATGTTTCTTTGGAGTACAAGAGGTGGAATATCTGGGTCATATTATATCCCACGAGGGTGTTAAAGTAGACCCTAACAAAATTAAAGCCATTAAGGAATGGAAAGTTCCTAAGACAATAAAGCAGTTGCGAGGATTTCTCGGGTTAACAGGCTATTATCGTAAGTTTGTTAAGAATTATGGAAGAATAGCAGCACCTCTAACAACACTATTGAAGAAAGATGCATTTTCATGGACTCCTGAAGCAACTAAGGCCTTTGAACATCTTAAAGAGGCAATGTGCCTAGCACCGGTCTTAGCTACGCCAGACTTCACAAAAACCTTTATTGTGGAATGTGATGCCTCAGGAAATGGAATTGATGCAGCTTTAATGCAGGAAGGAAGACCCATTGCTTTTGAAAGTCGTCCAATCAAAGGAAAGTATTTACAGAAACCTATTTATGAGAAGAAAATGTTAGCAATACTGCATGCACTAAAGAAATGGCGAACTTACCTAATGGGAAGATACTTCAAGGTAAAAACTGATCATGATAGTCTTAAACACTTTTTGGAACAAAGACTATCTTCAGAAGAGCAGCAAAAATGGGTCACAAAGATGTTGGGTTATGACTTTGAATAATCTACAAAAAAGGAAAGCTTAATGTTGTTGCAGATGCACTCTCAAGAAAGAATGAAGAGGTGGAAGCATTGCTTTGTGCCATTTCTATTATCCAACCAGATTGGATAACCAAAGCAAAAGATGAATGGAAGAAGGACAAAGATGTATGGACACTCATTCAAAAGTTGCAGCAAGATCCTAGTACATCTGATACATTTAGTTGGAAAAATGATTCCTTATGGTACAAAGATCGCTTATATCTTTGTAAGAATTCCCAACTAAAACAAAAGATTCTTTTGGAATGGCACACTTCTCCTTTAGGAGGACACTCAGGATTTTTAAAAACTTACCACAGGGTGAAGAAAGAATTTTTTTGGGATGGCCTTAAATCTGATATTCAAAAGTTTGTGGCGGAATGTTTGGTTTGCCAGCAGAATAAAGTGGAGACAATTAAGACCCCGTGACTTCTACAACCTTTATCCATTCCAAGTCAACGTTGGGAGGAGATTTCAATGGATTTTATCACAGGTTTACCTAAGTCCGAAGGAAAGAATGTCATCATGGTAGTAGTTGATAGACTTACCAAGTATGCACACTTTTGTGCATTATCTCATCCATTTAAAGCAAGTACAGTTGCTACTACATTTATGGACAGAATTCAAAAGCTACATGGAAGCCCAAGGGTTATTGTGAGCGACAGAGATCCCATTTTTACGGGAAATTTTTGGACAGAGTTATTTTCTTCTTTGGGTACTAAATTCGAACTTACCTAATGGGAAGACACTTCAAGGTAAAAACTGATCATGATAGTCTTAAACACTTTTTGGAACAAAGACTATCTTCAGAAGAGCAGCAAAAATGGGTCACAAAGATGTTGGTTTATGACTTTGAAATAATCTACAAAAAAGGAAATCTTAATGTTGTTGCAGATGCACTCTCAAGAAAGAATGAAGAGGTGGAAGCATTGCTTTGTGCCATTTCTATTATCCATCCAGATTGGATAACCGAAGCAAGAGATGAATGGAAGAAGGACAAAGATGTATGGACACTCATTCAAAATTTGCAGCAAGATCCTAGTACATATCATACATTTAGTTGGAAAAATGATTCCTTATGGTACAAAGATCACTTATATCTTTGTAAGAATTCCCAACTGAAACAAAAGATTCTTCTGGAATTGCACACTTCTCCTTTAGGAGGACACTCAGGATTTTTAAAAACTTACCACAGGGTGAAGAAAGATTTTTTTTGGGATGGCCTTAAATCTGATATTCAAAATTTTGTGGCGTAATGTTTGGTTTTCCAGCAGAATAAAGTGGAGACAATTAAGACCCCGGGACTTCTACAACCTTTATCCATTCCAAGTCAACGTTGGGAGGAGATTTCAATGGATTTTATCACAGGTTTACCGAAGTCCGAAGGCAAGAATGTCATCATGGTGGTAGTTGATAGACTTACCAAGTTTGCACACTTTTGTGCATTATCTCATCCATTTAAAGCAAGTACAGTTGCTACTACATTTGTGGATAGAATTCAAAAGCTACATGGAAGCCCAAGGGTTATTGTGAGCGACAGAGATCCCATTTTTACTGGAAATTTTTGGACGGAGTTATTTTCTTGTTTGGGTACTCAATTAGCTCATAACTCATCTTATCATCCTCAATCTGATGGTCAAACGGAGATAGTAAATAAATGTTTGGAAGGATATCTTCGTTGTTTTGTATCTGATAAACAAACACAATGGGTCAAGTGGTTACCTCTTGCTGAATGGTGGTATAACACTTCCTTCCATGCTGCAGCAAAAATGACCCCATTTATGGCACTTTATGGATATCATCCACCATCCATCACATCATCTTTAAGGGAAAATTCGAAGGTTCAAGCAGTGGAAGATCACATCGAGCATCAGCAAGAAGTTCTCCAACTCTTAAAGGATAACCTGAATTTGGCACAAATCGAATGAAACAACAGGCAGATCAACATCGTAGCGAGAGAAGTTTTGATGTAGGAGATTGGGTATTTTTACGGCTACAACCATACAAACAAATGTCCCTCAAGCAAGCAAAGAAGGATAATAAATTATCGCCAAAGTACTATGGTCCTTACAAGGCGTTGCAAAAGATTGGTACTATGGCATACAAATTGGAGCTTCCTGCTTCTTCGCGAGTACATCCAGTTTTCCATGTTTCATGCTTAAAGAAGGTTATAAGTGAAAATCTTCCAGTTCAAACAATATTTCCAGAACTTGATGAGGAAGGAAAAATCATATTGGAACCTGAAGCGGTCACGGAAACAAGAACTCGACAGCTACGAAATCGATCAATTTCAGAGTATCTCATCAAGTGGAAGAACTTACCCCCTGAAGATTCTACATGGGAG
>JAXQQM020059892.1:0-44059 GCA_034641835.2 Pinus albicaulis | reverse complement strand
AGATCTGATTATTCGTAGATGTATAAGAGAAGAGGAAATGTTTGACATATTGAAATCTGCTCATGATGAACCATGTGGAGGCCACTTTGCTGATAAGCGGATTGCATATAAAGTATTGTGTGCTGGCTAATTTTGGCCTTCCTTGTTTAAGGATGCCAAACAGTATGTCAGGTGATGTGATATTTGTCAACGAATCGGCCAGCCTAATCAAACCAATGAAATACCTTTATGCCCCCAAGTTATGATTGAGCCTTTTGAAAAATGGGCTATTGATTTTATAGGGCCAATAAATCCAACATCTTTAAGTAAAAATCATATTTTGGTTTGTATATCTTTTGTTACAAAATGGGTAGAAGCTAAAGCTGTTTCTTTTACTATAGAAAATGTTGTTGTTGATTTTCTTTTTTTCTGAAATCTTTACTAGATTTGGTGTGCCTAGATAAATTTTTTCTGACAATGGTCCATAGTTTATTTCTAATCTGGTGCAGTGTGTGATGGAACAGTACAAGATCCGGCATATGGAATCCACACCGTATCACTCGCAAGAAAATGGCCAGGTGGAATCTACAAACAAAGTGATCGAGTCCATTCTTACAAAGACAATCAATATGCATCAGAAAGACTGGGATGAAAGATTACCAGAACCTTTGTGGGCATACAGAACCACTTGGAGAAATAGCACGGGACATACACCATATGAGCTGGTATATGGCAAACAAGTTCTGTTACCGATTAAGCTCCAGATCAAAACCTTCAAAACTGCAGTTCAGTTAGGACTAGATCTCTCCAAGGCACAAAAAACAATGTCTTCTCCAATTAAATGAGTTAGATGAATTTTGCAAAGATGTTGTTCAATAGAACATCCAAATTCAGCAGTAACGGAAAAGGTGGGATGACAAGACTATTCAAAAAAAGAAGTTCCAACCAAGTGATTGGGTACTCCTCTATGATTCTAGATTTAAAATTTTTAAAGCGAATTTCCATACACGTTGGATGAGACCTTATGAAGTGATCTGAGTATTTGAGAATGGAGCCGTAGAAGTCAAAAATATTTATGGACAAGATTCGATATTCTTGGTAAATGGGCATAGATTAAGGAAGTATTTTTAGCCGCTTACCAAGAAATATTTTACGCAACAAGTCCAAAAGCAATTTGGGACGGTAGTGGTAAATAGTAAAACCAACCTTTTGAAAACATGAACTCTTCTTCTTCTCAAAAGAAAAAAATAAATTTAATAAAAAAATAAAAGAAAAAATAAGTAAAGAAAAATAATTTCTTGTAATTATGAAAATCAGTTCGCTGACATGATTGCAAAAGGATCAACCTGAAAACCAGCTTGCTGGTGGGAAGATAAAAAATTTCTAATAAAAAGAGAATGTTTCTTGATCTTTAGATATGCTAGTAACCACCAAAGTAAAATCAGGTTCAGCAAAGCCAACCTTTATACAATTGGGGTAATTAGCATGGATATTTTTTATTTTCAAGTAACGCTTAATTCTCGCTGCGATTATTTTTCTTACACCAATGCAGGCATACCTTCCAGAAAATTTTCTGCCTTTCTTCATATCCCAATTCATAATGATCCCTCAATTTTCTTCTTGAAATCCCAGTATAATTTACCTTCCCATATTCTTCTAAATTTACCCTATCCGCTTCATAAAAATCCCACTTACCCCTGAATTTTTTCCCTATCCCACTTCTGTTTATTCCCTCTATGGTACTATTCCTATAATCCCTGTAATGAAATTCCTTCCCATTCTAAAAATTCCCCTTTCCCACTTCTTTGTTCCATCGTGAATTTATTGTAGAATCTTATACACAGAACAAAAGGATATGCTCTGAAGCATCAAGAAAGGGCGAAGCAAAATTCCAGAATTGAGGAAATTGTCAGAAGTTCAGCCTATATTTTACTTAAATTCTCTGTTTTTTTTCAGATATTATGCTTGCACCAATGCAAGCATGTTGTCCTATATAATGATGTAAATAGATACCAACAGAACAACTTAGTCAAGTGGTGTAAGAATAACAGTGCAAGCATGCACCTCATCCGAAGCATAATATTTCTTCTTTTCAGAAGTGTACGCCATAGGAAAGTGGTCATCATAGAAGTTATGAGAAATTCTTTCATTTAGTGATAATTACTTATGCTATCATATCAACTAGGAGAAATATTTTCAAAGTACAAAGTTTTTTAAAAGTTAAGAGTCATAATTATTTTTAATGAATGCTAAAGAGTTTTTTGAATTATGAAGGAATGTGTGAATATTTAACCGTTGCTTAGAGATAATTACTCCTCATTCCGCCATAACCTTATTGTCCTTTCACTCATATCATTCCCTTACCTAGACGTTAAAACCGCTGCCACCAGTACCAATCCGGCACGATTCAAAGATGCTGCACAATTATGGCTATTTCAGTGGAAGGAATTAGTGATGAGACAGAAGGGACGGGAGACGGTTGGATCCCTATTTATAAAAAGCTCAATTTTACGATGTTGCATGCAACTTTCGTTGGATTGTTCATAACTATTAGCAACAATGCCGCCTGTTCGTTGTGAACCATCGTCCCTCAGCGAGGTAGATCAGACCGCCGAGTTTCGCAATAGTCTTGCACTATTGCGAGACTCAGGCTTTCTTCCGTTCCTGCAGAAATTTAACGGGCACAACAGGGAGGTGGCCCTACAGTTCACACAGAATTTTAAAAACGGTCGTGTAAAGATTGGGCCCCTGAGGTTTAAAATCACGGAAAAATCGATAGCAACAGCGACGGGCTTACAGAACACTGGTGTGCAATACTTTAAAAATCAGAAGCTCGAGAGGAAGCGCTGGCAGCTTTTCGTTGTTGATAAAAACATGAACGTAAACTGGAAGAAAGGATTTCCGCGCAGCGCCCTGCTGGGACAATGGCGGGACCTCCTTTTTATTCTCCAGAAATTCGAGACTTGTGAAGGGAGGTACTCCCTCACCTTTGTGTATCATTTCAGGATGCTGCAACATTTTGAACCCGGCCGGCACATCCGATGGAGGATGGATTTCACTTACTTTTTGCTTAAGAGTTTAGAAAAGATGGCCAAGGGTGTATAGGGAGCACGGGCGGACCAGGCCGATAAGAAATTGTATCATCACGGCCTGATCAAGATCTTGGTACAGAAACAGTTGAACACTAAAAACATGACCTGGGAGACGCTATTGGAACAGCTAAAGGAAACGGAGAACCCCACCAGTACGATCAAAGGACCGAGTAAGAGTGCGAAGAGAAGTCCTTCATGCACTAGTGCAAGAAAGAAACGAACCGGGAAATCAACTGAAAAAACGGTTCCATCTCTGAAGAAAAAAAAGACGGCCAGTATAACTGTTGAAGAATCTCCACCAGTACATGAACAGACCCCTAAAGAAGACGATTTGTTGTCAATCCTTGCGGACGCAGCAAAATATGTAGAGATCGAAGACGATATACTGTTGGCCGACTTTATTAAGGGCTGGAAAAAGAATGAGGAACCTGGTGTAGAACCACATTCTCCACAAGACGTTGAGTCCCCTCCTGCACCAGTGCAAGAAGACGAACCAGAACCAGAAGAATCAGCACAGGAAAAGGAAGAACCGACACAAGAAGAAAAAGAACCAGCACAGGAAGAAGAAGAACCGGAAGAGTTAGAAGACGAAGAAGAGTCGGAAGAATTAGAAGGAGAAGAAGAAGAACCAGAAGAGTTAGAAGACGAAGAAGACCCGGAAGAAGTGGAAGTAGAAGAAGAAGAACCAGAAGAGCAAGAAGAAGAATAAGAACCGAAAGAGTTAGAAGAAGAAAAAGAACCGGAAAAAGAAGAAGTATTTACTGAAATTCCAAGGGATACTGAGGTCCCTGAAGAAAATACAACCCCTGTTGAGATAGAGAAGGAAGAAGATTCGGTAGCTTCTGCTACTCAGATACTTGAGCTCAAGCTTCAAGTACAAAATTTAGAGCAGCTCGTAGCCAAAACACATGAGGAAAAAGAACAGAATAAGGAAGAGTTCATGGCGGAGATCCAAAAGAAGAAAGGAGAAGTCAAGGTATGGAAGTACTGTGCTTCACAATGTTTCAGACGGCTTAAAAAGGTGACGAAGAAATTGAAGAGTAGCAAAAAGATGAAGTCTGAAACACTGCACACTGATGATAGTATGTCGGAGCAGGAGTGAGCTGGAACGCTCAATATTTTGAAGTTTTTTGCAGAGGTAAAGAGTTGTGTGAGGACACACAACAGCTTAGGGATGGAAGGATGTTAGCCCCCTAATTTGCTCTCTTTTTACTACTTTTCCCTTCCTAAATTATAACCATTTACCCCTGTTTCACCTCCTTTATGCACCCTCATCCTGCACCAGTCCAAGCATGGTGACATATTTTGTACAAACCTTTATTCTTCATATTTTAATTCAATTTAGCATTTATTAAATATTTATTACATGATTTCTTACTTTTAAATTATTCTTTGCAACTTATCGATATCTCCAATGTTGTTTGGTGGTTAGAATGCTTATCGTGATTGTTGATCCTAGTGCAGGATCGGATCCTGTACCGTTGCCAGCACAACAGATCTTCACGGCGGATCTGAACCCTCTCGATCACCGCCTTGACTCAAGCAGTTTCCGCCACAACAGCACGTAATCCAAAGGCAGCCAAAGATTAGATCACAAAGGGTGGAAGCTGAAGATTGGTTACGGCCAGTTCTGCAAAACCGTTTTATATTGAAGACGGAACAATCTAAATTCTACATTTTGTTATGAAGCAGTTGAATGATCTGTTTCGGCCTTCGGCCAACAAATCTATATAATGTAATTTGTAAATAGGACTTAGGAGCGAAATTTTAGAGAATAGAGAAGAACAGAGAGGTGATAGCAGGTTATTTTGTTATCACCCGAATCTGGGCTGAACGTATATTCACGCATGTATTTGGCTCAATGATCTAATAATCAAGGAATTTCACCTTGGTTTCATGAATTGTGTTTTTATGGTTTGGTTGATTAATTAAATTAAGTGTTGAGTAGCGTTTTCGCTTAAAAGCGAAACGCGCTGGTTGGCTAGGGCCCAGCCAACCCAGCACGTTTACCCCATTCTCTTCTTTCTGTAATTTATGTTTTATTGTCAAAGTGTGATTTAGCTTTTAGCGCATAAATTCCTATCTATGTGAAAACGGATCCATTGTGTGAAGCAAATAGAATTTCTTTTTCCTGCAATTTACTTTCCTGCACCTGATTTCGGATTGGCTTTCTCCGCCTGGTCCAAGCAGGAGAAATCATCCTGCACCAGTGCATGTTGGTGTGATATTTCTTTTCTGCAATTTTGGTTGATTGGTTTTCCCCGCCTGGTCCAAGCAGGGGACCTGCACCATCGCACGTCGGTGTGTTACAGCAAATCTTCATTTACTTTCCGCAACTTTCTTTCATTGAATGATTATGACAGGGTATATGTTTATGTTTCTTTATTTCTGCACTTCGTTAAATTTAGAAACATTTACTTTTCATATATGCAATCTGGTTTTACAGCAAAGTAGCACTTGCGACAATTAAACAATTATTTCAAGAATTAAAAGCTAAGTGCAGGAAGCTTTGATTTGGTGCAAGAACTAGTTTCTTGTCACAGGATTTGAGTGCTCTGAACCTTGAACAGTTCGAGCCCTTGCATGATGTAGAAAAACCTTCAGTAAAGATATAGATTAATGCAAGAAGGAAATCTCTAAGGAAGCAGATTTAAGGGCCCATCTAACGAAACTGCTAAAGTGCCTCTGCTAACGAGAAACACACTCTTAGTAGTTAAGCATAATTAGCTAGAGTGATTGCTTTTTTTTATCTTTGATCTCCTTTTCGCAAATGCATTCTCTCTTGTTTCAGTCTTAGATTATTTTGATGACTCAAGTTATCTTTTTCTCGTCTTGATTTGATTCTGCAATATTTCCTTCAAAGAAAGTAGGGATTTATATCAGAAAGAATCATACCATCTCTAGCATTACATGTGCTTCGTCTCTAAGTTTATGAATCCCCCATGTTGACAATTAAGTGTTGAGGAGTTTAATTAAGTGTAATTCCTACATAGCAGTTCTACTTCATCGATAACATCAACACTAAACTAACATCAACACTAATAGGAAATCTAATTTTGCAATATTTTTTTACCTTCAAATCTACATCCTTATTTACCCACCCTAATGGATATGGGCTTGGATGATCACGAATTTCCAACCCTAACTTCTTTACCAACTCCACTGCAATGATATTTTCTTATGATCTTGAGTCAAAAAAAGCATTAATATTGGTCTTCTTGACTTGTATCTTTATATGGAAGAGTTTGGTCATTTCTTTCTCTTCCTATTGCTGAAGGCTACTCAGATTCACTTCCATCTACATTGATGTATATATGATACTCATGTCAACATCCGTGATGCTTTCAAATTGGTTTATATTATCAGTGGCCATGAAAATATTCTTCTTTTTATCTTTCTTTTTGTTCTCCAGGTTAAGCTCTGGATGAAACTTCCAACACTTATCCTCTATATGGTCATCAATGTTGTAGTGGCTGCATGGATATTTGTACTGGTGTGCCATGGTTTTTGTAATTTTATATTTTCCCCCTTTCTACTTCTTCCACTCCTTAGAAGTGACTTGTTCCTCATTTTACTTTGATACAATTGATTTTTCTTTTTTGAAGATGATGTTCTCCAGGTACTGTGCTTGTACACAAGCCTCATCTGAACAACATAGTTTTCTCTCGTAGATGAAGATGTAAACCCCCTAGATACTTGAGGAGTACATCAGGGTTCTTTTGGTAGATACCCAACATTATGACCATCTTTATGAAATTTTTGGTGTACTCTTGCACATTTTTCCTCATCTTTTGGCTGAAGTAGTGCCACTGAATCCACTAGTCCTCTACATACCCAATAGGGTAAAACTATGAATTAATGATGGTTTTAAAGTCCCCCCATTTAGTCATTGGAGGCTCTCCATTCAACCTCATGTATCCATGTGGCTTTCCCACCAAGCCAGGGAATTTCCCTCTAATTTTAGTCATGCAAATGAAATATTATGTTCTTCCTCAAAGTGATGGATGCTGAAATACACTTCTAGTTGTTGCAACCAATGATTTATCTTTAGAGAATAAATCTCACCATGGTACGACTTGATATCAACCTTCGATTCAAGTTTGAACATGGATTGTGATTTATTCACAACACTCAAATAAGGTTGATCTTTTTTGGGTTCTTTCTTCTATTGGTTCTCTGTTTCTTCCTTATCTCCTTATCCCCCTTTTGATTTGTCCTCTGCATTAGAGCTCCCATATTATCTGATTATTCCAATATTATTATTTATGGATGTCATGAGGAGATTTACATTATGATTTATATCTCAGACTTGTTGTTCCAGCAACAAAAACCTTTCCTTTGCATGATCATAAGGGTTATTTACAAATTCGTCGGCCATGATTATGGTTTTACGAAATTTTGCCTAGTTGATCTAGATCCCATGAAAATATCCACAATATACCAAAATAAACCTAATATGATACTAATATGATTTGTAAATTTTTGTGTATATTCCGGTAGATAGTTTGTCACAATAGATTTCATAAAATTGTATTTAAAATTTGAAATTCTATATTATTACAATTTTTATTTATTTTTAGATTTTTGGATCTGTATAATATTGTTTATAGTGCATGCATGAGAATTAAAAATATTTAGGAATTAGAGAAAAACAAAACAAAAATCTCACACACACATTTGAAACAATATATGACTCGGGTAACCCTCCTAGCTAGAAGGGGAGGTCACTATGCTCTCTTTATCTGAATAGAAAATTTCTGTGAGTATAAAGAAGTATGGTGTTTGGCCCGTGGGCTACTACAATGCACAAATAATCTCTATGTGTTCTATCTCCTATCACTCTTGTCTATTTTTTCTTATATATGGAGCAAATGCACTCGAAAAATGGAGCCCATTTTCCTCCCAATGGTCCAATTCTAACACAGTTCGATAACCTACTAGTGGTTAGGTTTGACTACCTCAACTCTTAAACATAATTACAATATAGACTCTTTTAGAGTCTTCTACATAATAATCACGTGGCTAGTCCTATCCCTATTTCATATTTTTTCTTTTATATGAAAAAATCACTAGAAAGAATGGAACCCATTTTCCTCCCAGCGGCCCGGTTATAACACAATTCGATAACCTACGAGTGGTTAGGTTTGACTACCTCAAATCTTAAACAAAGTTAAAATATAGACTCTTATAGAGTCTTCTACATCATAATCATGTGGCTATCCCATTTTTCATGAATAATAGGGGTTGATGCGACATCCTCTCAACTTATGGTGGTGAAAACATGAGGTTCAACTTATGAGTGGAATAATTTTCACATACACTGTCCAATGGATGTAATTCTTGTATAATTGGAAAGGCCTTTGTATGTAGAATAGGAAAAAAAAGGTGTGGGGATAAAGTGATAAAGTTTTACCCCTAAAAAATATAATTTGATGCCTCAAAAATATCCTAGAAGGTTTCAGACCCTGTTTTTCCAAATTGGGTCCCATTGGTACAAAAGGTCCTGTGAGTTGATTCCTCTACTTTTTCCACTCTGAAAGCATCTAGATGGATGAAAAACAATACAATGATCCAATTCATATCAGGGTCCTATCTTGAATATCGTAAAATCATCTTTTTTGTCTCTATCCCAATATATTTCCCACCAATATTTGACATGGGGAAGGGATTTCAGGAGCATGAATGTGATATTATAATTGTTTGAAATTTTTTGTATAGATTAATATCTCTCTAATAGGTTTAACCATTTTTTCAAAGCATTTTCATCTATTTGGCCTTCAAATAAGGGGATATCAAATGTAACTTGTATCTTGAAGGTTATCACGCCTCTGAAATATCTGCTTGTTGAAGGTACCTTAGCCACTATTGGAAGTCATTGGAATATTTAGGCAAAATTATCCATCATCTCATTCCTTTTCATGTGAATTCTTCCTTGAGCAATAAATTTATAGGATCTCATTCTCTATCATCTCTCTTTTCTTCCACCATGGGAGGTTATTTAGGCTAGGGAGAGCGATATTTCCCAAGTAAAACTAGCTCTAGATCCAACTCTTTGTGCTTTGACCGCATCGAGGACATGCACCAAAGAATAACAAGGAGCATATTACTTTGATACCACTGATTTGGGTTGTGCAAGGAATGAAATAAAATGAAGGAAAATAAATGAAACACACATAGAGATAATTGTAATAGAGAGCACAACAATGTGGTGAGAACCTAACTTCTATTAATAAATAAAATTGTGGAATACATATAACATAAACTAGCTAGAATGGTGTAGCTATCTCTAAACATAGAAAGATGGTGACTACACACATTCACACAATTTATTACAATAGGTTGAAAGAATGTTATATTATCATAAAGAAAGAACCCTATAGGTCTAAAACCCTAACCTTAGAGGATGAAGAACCAAAATTTTTGTGGGCCTTGGTGGTTAGTTGGTACATCAACTTCTTGGGGGCACATCTTTTTATACGAAGGACCCATTTGGGGTACACAATATCTCATTGGAAAGAACTATCCAAGGATTAAAAATTTAGGGTAGGGCTAAGGCATGCCATTAAAATCCCTATCCCCCCACCTTCATAATTTAAAAAAAAATCATTTAGGTCCTCAAAACAACCCCAAATGTTTGTGACCCAAAAACCATAAAAAAAATTTCCAATAAGACAAAGCTGGTTGAGTTAGTGGAAGAGGTGAGTGGACATCAATATCCTCTTGGATTATCGTATAACATGAGGGAAATGAATATTTTACATGATAGTACAAGCAATGGAAAGGAGAGATTGGTCATTTCCATGGAAATTAATGGAAATTATCATACAAGTTGGATAAATTATGAATATCACGGAGTAGGAGGCTTCAAATGATTATGGTAGCCCACACTTCCAATATCATTGGAAATTTTAGAGTAACAAAGGAAATGGGAAATTTGTAGAGTTGTGTGTATTGGAAAAACATGTAGGAGGAGATGATGAGACACTTTATAGATTATGTTCTTTGCAGCACAAGCAAGCCGAGCAACAAATAATTGGACTCTACATACCATCATCGATGCCTAGAATGCCTTGGGAAAGAATCTCCAAAGACTTTTTTGGAGGGTTACCTATGTCTTGTAAAGGCCATGGATATCTATTTTTCATGGTAGACCACTTCAACAAGATTTTTGTATTCATTCCATTCAAGAGGATGAACTTTGGACAAGGACTAGTTGAGTTATTTTTTAATAATGTTTGGTTGCATTTTTTATTACTCAGCTTCATCATATCTAATGAGATAGTATGTTTTTTTGTAGGTTTTATAAAACAATTTGGGAGAGAAAATCACCAGAATGATGTATTCCACTACATTTCTTTCTTTGATGAATAAACAAATAGAAGTTGTCAACCAAACATCATTACAATTGTTGAGAGGGTACAGTAACAAGCATCCAAAGACTTAGGACAAATAGTAAGTGTACATTTAGTATTCATACAATTGAGAACTTCATTCCTCCACCAAGAAATCACCTTTGGAAACTTGTTTTGGCTGTCTACCTCCTTCACCATTTGACATTTTGTATGGCCAAGATAAAAATGAAGTCGAGTTGCAAGGAGATAAGAAAACATAAAGCACATTTAGGCACATGCATCTAAAGGTATAGGAGTAGCTTCAGAGAAGCTAGTGGTAATATAAGGTCATACATGCTTGGCACATAGAAAACCATAAGTTTCATGTTGGAGATAAGGTGTGGTTTTACCTTAAGAAAGAATTATTACAAGGAGCCATGAAACTCAAGCCACTTAGATATGAACATTCTGACATCATTGAGTAGGTTAATGAAACACTTTCAGGTTTAGACTTCGTCCATATTTGTAGATTATCTCAATGGTGAATCCCTATTTTTAGATTACCTCAGTAGTGAATTGGAGGATCTGAGACTATTTGAACCCTCTATGTTGGATGGAGAAGAGGACTGAGGACCCTTAAGTTCTCTCTATCTTCAAAGAGTTTGCATTACTCACTCTTTCAAGGGGGACATAATTCAAAGTGAAAATAATGAGTGACTTGAATAGAATTGCAAGAAATATGGTAGATTGGTATCCATTTCCTTTAGAGTAACAAAGGAAATGGAAAATTTGCAGAGTTGTGTGTATTGGAAAAACATGTAGGAGGAGATGATGAGACACTTTATAGCTTATGTTCTTTGCAGCACAAGCAAGCCGAGCAACAAATAATTGGACTCTACATACCATCATCGATGCCTAGAATGCCTTGGGAAAGAATCTCCAAATACTTTTTTGGAGGGTTACCTATGTCTTGTAGAGGCCATGGCTATCTATTTTTCATGTTAGACCACTTCAACAAGATTTGTGCATTCATTCCATTCAAGAGGATGAACTTTGGACAAGGACTAGCTGAGTTATTTTTCAATAATGTTTGGTTGCGTTTTTGATTACTCAGCTTCATCATATCTAATGAGATAGTATGTTTTTTTGTAGGTTTTATAAAACAATTTGGGAGAGAAAATCACCACAATGATGTATTCCACTACATTTCTTTCTTTGATGAATAAACAAATAGAATTTGTCAACCAAACATCATTACAATTGTTGAGAGGGTACAGTAACAAGACTCCAAAGACTTAGGACAAATAGTAAGTGTACATTTAGTATTCATACAATTGATCACTTCATTCCTCCACCAAGAAATCACCTTTGGACACTTGTTTTGGCTGTCTACCTCCTTCACCATTTGACATTTTGTATGGCCAAGATAAAAATGAAGTCGAGTTGCAAGGAGATAAGAAAACATAAAGCACATTTAGGCACATGCATCTAAAGGTATAGGAGTAGCTTGAGAGAAGCTAGTGGCAATATAAGGTCACACGTGCTTGGCACATAGAAAACCATAAGTTTCATGTTGGAGATAAGGTGTGGTTTTACCTTAAGAAAGAATTATTACAAGGAGCCATGAAACTCAAGCCACTTAGATATGAACATTCTGACATCATTGAGTAGGTTAATGAAACACTTTCAGGTTTAGACTTCGTCCATATTTGTAGATTATCTCAATGGTGAATCCCTATTTTTAGATTACCGTAGTGAATTGGAGGATCTGAGACTATTTGAACCCTCTATGTTGGATGGAGAAGAGGACTGAGGACCATTAAGTTCTCTTTATCTTCAAAGAGTTTGCATTACTCACTCTTTGAAGGGTGACATAATTCAAAGTGAAAAGAATGAGTGACTTTAATAGAATTGCAAGAAATATGGTAGATTGGTCTCAAAGTGTAAACTCTAAGGAAAGAAAATTGGTACGAGAGGAACCAAATTGGAATATTCTAAGGACCAAAATAAAACTGAAAATGGATTAAATATCCTATGGGTATTATAACTTGCACATTTTCGAGAAAGGAGAGTTTGGCTGAAGTAAATTAAAGGTTAATCTACCATTTGGGCATTTTTTTTTTCAAATGATATTTTCCCTGTTTCGGTGTTATTCTCTTCTCTACTTGTGTATTTTAAATAACTACATATATGAAATGGTCATTGTGTTTACTTATTACACTGAGAATTCCTTCTCAGTATAACTTTGGAGATCTCTTTCATAGTTACAATAATTATGAGTATTTGAGTAACTCTAATATAGCTCTGTATCCTCTTTTACTACTTCATTTACGAGAAGCTAAGATTAATGGCTTAGACCATTGCATCCCTGTAGGGAATTTAAGTCTGAATTTCTTATTGAATTGATTGTTGGAAAGAAGAGAACATTCCATTGTTATTTTTTATGTCCATCATGAGCTGTCTAGTGGTTTATCTGATCGCCTGGTGACTTCTGATAGCAAAGACACCATCCAACATAGAGGAATCTGTCCCACAGTGTACGAGTAGTTCCTAAACTTCTCAGTGGCTATATGGGTTTTTCTTGAGCTTCTGGTAGACTGTACCAATATTTTTAGCCGTTGAAGGCTGTATGTGGGTCATATGGGTCATATCATCAGCACCACGACCATCTCTACTCCATGGGGTTTTTTTCTCCTCCATGGTCTGCGTAAAATGGTTGACAATAGGTTAGTGAGATAATTTGGTTGTGGGTGGCGAATTAGTTGATTTTTGAGCCAATCACTTTGTTTCTTTGGGTTTCTTGCATATTCACTAGCGTGGGATTCATACTTAAAATTTGAGATTTAATTTGGCATATGATTTTAGCTTATATTATTGTTGAAAATTTGATGGTTGATTAGCTTTAATTAATATCAACTACCAGAATTGTTTAGAGAAATTATGCAATGTTGAAATTATATAAAATTTTGTGTTGGTCATCAATGTATAGTTTAGGGATAGGGAAACAATTTTTAGAAGTTAATAAAAGAGGCTATATGGAACACCCATGTAAGTCTAGTAAGAGAAGCATATATATATTTTTCAAGTATTGAGATTTCTATTTATATATAAAATAAAAAATACACTAATTGTAAGTTGGTTAACCAGCCTCGAAACCATACTAGTTGTAGTAAAATCAGGTTTTTATTAGTCTTTTGTCCATCACACTACTAACATCCTTCTTCCTTGTCCAAAATTTACAAAAAAACATATGAAGTCGACTTTCCTCACGTTTCCTAGAGACTTGACACCATGTACATTTGATCTATCTAGTTGTATTGACCTTTACTTTACCTATTCGACTTACTTTACCATATATAAAAAAAAAATTACAATAGAAACATAAGAAAAGCCATGGATGAACTTACTTCATTCTTTAAAACTTGGGTTCATGGACAATTGTCATATGGGGATCACGCAGGTTTTTCTCACTTATGGTCACTCTTCTGGTGAGACGCCTTCACTATAGAACCTTTGACATGGCTCTCCACACCTACGTGGGTTGGTCCACCCCATTGCCCAAGGTTATGTCCAAATGGTGAATTTAATGAAGAAAAACAACAAATTTCTTTGTTAGGGTCTCTATTCGGTCCTTCTGGAGCCGTTCAATGTGTACCAAAGTAAGCAGGAGCATTTCTAGATGGTCCATACACTTCTAGAGATTTTATAATTGTTTCCACTGAGGGCCATGGTTGCATGGGCCCATGACATTCTTCGCCATTAGCTTCCCCATTAGCATCTTCATGTGCCACGTATCATCCACGGTCTTGTAAAACATGGTTTCACGAGTTCTGGTGATCCCTAGATCGATGATCAAGTCAACCTCTTCTACCATTCTCCCATCAGAATTATTGGCTTGTTTCTCCTTGACTTCTTGCTCCAACATTTCCAATATTTCTTTCCCCTTCCCAGGGCCATATTTATCATATGTTTGTGTGGCTTCCCACACTGCTATCTCAATTCTAGTGTGTTTACGGGGTTCCTCATATTGCTAGCCTTTGTGAGGACTTTCGCAATGATAGGCCTACCTAAAAGTATCCATACCTCTATAACCATAAAACCTAAATAGCATGAACATAATGGTTAGAAGGTCGCTTGCATTTAAAGCCTTTTGAAAACTCTACTCTCTTTGAAAAACCTTGAGCCAACAGGTTAATAAATAATATTCGTTACCTATACCCTGGAGTTGCCACTATCCTGAATCCTTGCTAATTCTACCATTGTTGCCCAATCATAATGTGATAGTCCGCACAAATTCATCTGTGTCAACTACCCATATTCTTTATTCCATATCCTCTAGTATCTCCTCATTATCTCAAGATTTTGCATTTCCAATAACTACTTCCATTAGAATTTCTATTGGAATGGAACAAGGCCCTTGGCCAAGCCCAAGGGAGAGAGATATGGGGGGTGAGGGATCATAATGGGGCCACTGCACCCATATTTCTCCACCTCTCCTGAAATACCCAACCACGTGCCCATCACTTGGTTTCTTCTAGCTCCATCTATCTCCATCATCGATCCTTTAAATTGGTTGCATATAGGCATGGATTCTCGAACTTGTTTAATCATTAATCATACCTTGGGCTTTGCCTCTCCCTAGGGCCTATCAAATCCTTAGTCACCTTTGTTCGATTTTGACCTCTCTTAAGATGGTCCAACTCATCTAGTCGAGTAGAGTCTCCTCTCAATGGGCCATCTTGGACCCTTGTCCATTTTCATTCATAATTTTCTATGGTGCCGATGGCTCCCTCATTTTCCAACCTATTAGGCTAAAATAAACGGTTCTCATGGTTTCCAAGTTTCCCTATATTCCCTGTATTATCTATACCAGGCACCAATGGGACATTAACTTGCTAATGTTTGTGCCACACGAAAGTCGTGTTTCCACCTTAATCACTAAGGCTGAGTCCCCTTCAATGGTGATATTGTGAATTCCTTCCTGAACGATAAATTGCAGCCCATGTTCCAATGCAAGAAATTATGTAGCATTATTTATGGGCTCACCTAGATTGTTATAGTAGATAATTTGAATCCTTCTTGCACTATCTCTTATAACACCTCTCGTAGTGGCTTGGGTGGGGTTACCTTTTGAGGCTCCATCGAAATTTATTTTCAGGAATCCTAGAGCTGGTGATGACCATGTTCTTGTAGCTCTTGGAGTTGGGGTTCCTTTTTCTTGTTATGGTAAGCTTGACCTCATGCCAACCCCAAAATTTCTAGAATTATTTTTTCCTCGTCCGTTGGGTTCTCCTCCAAGATTATTAAATTGTTGGCGAGGATAGTTTCTTGCATTTGTTGCAGGATTTGAGCAACCAGGAATGTGGTCAGGAGGAATTTACTTTGGTATATTCTTTGGTTTCTTTCCTTCCAAATGGCCCAAACCACAAATCCAAGGAAAGGTTTACAATTAACTCATTTTTCATGATTTTTCCTCTCCACTTGCTTAGGGTTTCCTTAACATTATCTTGTTGGCATTCTATTTGGTGAAACACTAGTGAGACCCAATCCCATAGATTGGTTGTATACTTGCACATATTTAGCAGCTGGTTAATGGATTCCTCTTACTTATCATAGAGAATGCATCTTGAGGGTCCAGTGAATCCTCTTCAGCACAGGTTCTCCCAAGTTAAGATCTTCATGTGCATCACCAAACATGTAAACAATTTAATTTTCGTCCAATGAGGGATAGACCGATTTTTTTTCCATGTTGGGTCTTCATTTTCCCATTGGTGTCTTGTAATGTGGAGGCGATCTTTCTTTAGAGTGAATTTTTCTCCCTCCTATCTCCCCCACTTTAAATGATATTCATCCCGTGAGATGAGGATTTTCCTTCTCTCTAGCTCATTGTCCAGTTTTTTGATAGCCTAAGCTAGTTGTTCCCGTGTTTGGTGACTCATAGGTATCCATTTTTTCCATTTATAACTTTCTCCCCCTTGGTCCCATTAATGGTGGAATTCCCTTTTCCCTACTCTTTGTGTTTCCTGTTGAAGGGCTAGTCTCACTTCTGAGGTTAAGTTGGGTTCTTGTTGTCATGAATACTCCCAGAAGAGGGTCATTTTACTATTCCTTATTTCCCAAAACCAGTAATATTGGATAACTCCTCGATTATGCCAAGCCATATTCTAGGTTGCTAAGCTCATAATGTGATCATTAAACCTAATCAAGGTTTGGGGGTTCCATCTTGGAGCATACATTTATTTCTAGAAGGCATCCCATGGGATTGTGACATTCTTAATCCATCTCTAACACTGTTCTGCACCATAGGCCTCGTTGAGCACCTTAGGATATTGAAGTTCCAAACCACCCCTAGATTTCAATTTGAATATTTTGTCCCACCCTATCAAGGCCCATGTTTTTGTCTCCTCACGCCCCCTCCATAATAAATTTCTTTGGATATCTCTTAGTTTTTGGAGGACCCATGTGGAGACTACGAAGACAAATTAAAAATACATATGAATATCCTACAACACCGCTTTTGTCAAAACTAACCTACTAGAAAAATTCATGGCTCTAAAAGTCCACCTGCTAACCTAATTTTGCAATTTGGAGATCAAGTTTTCCCAAGTGGAATTTTTACAAGCTTTATCTATCAGAGGTATTCCCAGATAATTTGATGGCATTTATTTCCTTTGGAATCCTAGAATGTTTGTGAGATTCCTCTACATAGAGATATGAGTGTTAAAATATAAAATAATTTAATTTGAGTGGTTGACTTCTATACCTGAAGCTTTGGTGAACTCTTCTAAGATCTGTTTATAGGACTAGGATTCTTTGACTATAGGCACTCCATGGATCATGGTATCATCCACAAACTTTTTATGGGTGGTTGGTTTACATTATGGGTGAAGTTGTAACCATTTGATCCCACTTGCGGTGACCTCTTCTTTAATAGATATGCTTAGTCCCTCCATTACCATAACAGAGAGAAAAGGTGAAAGAAGGTCTCCCTGCCTTAGGTATATTGTGGGGGAGAAGGGTATGGCTAGGGCGCCATTGACCATAACTGAGAAGCTAGGAGTAGTGACCAATAACATGAAACATTGGATCCCATGTTGGTTAAAATGAAAAGCTTACAGAGTGCATTCTAGATGTTGAGATTAAACAAGAATATTCAACACCTATGCCTAGTGCAATAAGCACCTGGTTGCATTAACCACCCAAAATAAGGTGGGGCCTGTTGAAGCCCCAAAAATCGGGTCTTACAACAAGGGGGATACCCACCCGGTCCAGACCTTGGTTAGCAGTTCCTTTTCCGTTTGGTGTAGTGGGTACAACTAGGGATAATAGGACCAGTTTCCTAATATGTGTGTGTGTGTTTTGAGAATTGATATTTATTTCCTAAAGTTCCTAATTGAAATTCTTTTATTCTATTTCTAATCTAATAACATGCAAATTGTATTCTAATTTAAATAGAAATATCTAATTCTAAACTAACCCAGGATGTAATCTTTCTATTTATGCGATCTAAAATGATTTTGAATAACAATTGGTAATAAATATCATTCAACTGTTATAAGAAAAGAATTCAATAAAGATAAACCATTTCATATAAAAAGTTAGATGAAACAGTTGTGAAAAACATATCGCATGATAAGCTATTCATACATTAAGCATAAATAAATAGTTATCACCGTAAAAAAGTGCCAAATGATAACTCAAGCATTCAAACATCAATATATAAATAACTGAACATGAATATCACTTTAACACAGGGGCAAAAATAGTTAAAAGATAAAAGTACCATTTATAACTAGTTCTACTCATGAGCTAGAAGCAATAATGACTTATCTCTTCTTAATCCAACATCCACTAAGAGTACAGAAGTGCAACATCAGTAGCAAATATTAAACGCAGATATCAATAAATCATGTTCCATTCATTTATCAAAACCTCCTCTGAGAGTGCAAAAGTGCATGTTCTGAGGACAAGTTTTTGACAAATTTCAGGACCCTTCTCTAAATGCATGAGAAGGGTTTAAATACTACTAACTAAATCTAAAAATAACTTATTACAAAAAATGTAGGATACGGTTTAAATGACCGTCCTTTTTATGGGCAAAAAATAAAGTAAAACTAATACTAAATCTAAAATTTAAAACTATCAACTAACTACTTATGAATATGATCTTTGAGTTTGCAAGCATTCAGCATCGATTTGAGAACAACAGGCTGGCCGACTTTAGATTTTAATTTCCCTATGAAAACAACATCGGCAAGTGCTGGCGCTATCTTCTCGGCAGAATTAATGATACAATTGAGAGCCATGCATTGGTTGTGTGGCTTTACCAGACATGCCCAGTAAGAATCCCAATTTAACTTTGTTAATCCTTTAATCGATTTTTCCTTTTCTTCAGCTTTCTGTTTCCATTCTGTTTGCAGTTGCTATGCTTGTGGTAGGTATCCTGGAGTAGTTTCTGAAATTAAATTTTCCTTGTGCAAATTTTCATTTACACAATCAATGATATTGCTTGCTGCTGTAGCCGCTTCTTCCGCTGCTTGTTCTGCATTCTTAATCTGTGTATCCCAATTATTGAGGAGCATCTCTTTATGATTGTCATTGATGATTGGTGCTCCTGCCCTTTTTCCTTCCTCTGTCTTTTTCCAAGCCAAATAGTCAGTAACTCTTTCATTAGTTAAATCATAATCATGTCATAATTCTACGACATGATTAGTGATTTTATCACTTTCTTCACAAAAAGAGTTCCATTGTGAGATTTTTTGGCATAATATATCTTGTTGTTGTAGTAGTTGTTTATTCAAGGAAATAGACTCTGTAATAAATTCTGTGATCTTGGGTTCATATTTTTGCATCTCTTGCATAATCTGTATTTGTTTCTCTTTCTCAGCCAAATTATTCTGATATCCAACTTTCATTTGTTGAAACTCTTGCTGTAATTTTTCAAGTTGTATCTGTGCTTCACTGTTAGCATTGGCCTGTTGTAATTGTTGTTGCAGAAACTCTATTTGATATTTTTTTTCATTCAATAATTTCCTTACCTCAAATACTTTGTTGATGGCTGCAGAGGCATATGCTCCTGTAATCTGAGATAATTTAGTAAGATTTTCAGCTGGATTAGTAGTAGGATCTTTACATAAAACATCCAATTGTTCTGCATCAGTAGAGATTACACTTTCTAGTTTACTCTTCCTCCTTTGTTTTCTTACTACTGCTTTATGTTGTGGACTATAGAATATATCCAAAGGAGGAATTTCCTCTATTTTGAGCATCAACTCAGAGGATGGAGTAATGGGGATATGTTATGTTTCTATTACATTGGCACTTATTCCTGTAACTAAACCTTTTACTGTCTGTACATTACTTACAAGAGTCTGCGTGTTCTGTCCTTCAATGTTAATCAATTCATTAAATGTTTCCCATTCCTTTTCCAATTCAATTTTGATGGATGGTTGCTGTACAATGAGAGGGGGAAGATTTAACTGCGGAGTGGTTGAAATCTATTGCTGAGAGAATTATTTTGATTGGGCAGTATCCTTTACTGACCCTTCACTTTTATCTTGATCATTATCAGACTTTTTAGAATGTTTAGAAGTTTCTTTTCCGGACTTTGACTTAGACCTTTCTGAACTGAAACTGCCACTGAGACTGACACTAGGAGTTGGTTCCCTTAAGGGTTCCAAGCACAAATTATCCAAAGGAATAGTGGTCAACCTCCTTTCTCTGTACATCTTAAATTCTTGGAACTCTTCTGGAGAAAAACGTGTTTGAGTTGAATATAGAATCTCTTTAAATGTGCATCTTTCTTGGAACATATCATCAAAAAGATCTTCCTCCCTAGAAAATACTCTTACTTTTACTGCAGTGGTGAAATTATTAACAACATCATACGGGTCGAATAGCCTTCTTGAAAACTTGAACAATTGTAAACATGTAATATTGTTTACTTCTTTAAATGCATGACCAAAATCAAATAATGAAAATGCTCCGCAGCCCACAGGAAATTGTGGCCAGATGGCTTTCTTTTTATCCTTTAATTATTTTGTCAAACCTCCCTCTCCATAGGTTTGATATGAAATTTCTCGGGCCATTAGTTTATCTGGAATATACAAAGGTAAAACATGAGGAGAAACAGAACTTCCAAAAACCCTAACATAGGTAAACAATTCTTCTCCAAACCATCTTGCGACAGGGAGCACGTCTACTTCTGCTTTAGGAGAAAATCTTGGAGCATCTTTATTATACAACATTCTGTATAGTGGTAACATAATGCCATGGAAAATCTTGTAAAAATGGGGAATAAACTTTGAATCCCAAAATTCCTTGTGATAAACATGAATGGGTAGGGGATCTTGAATTGTCCATTGCCAACCCATTAAAGGAAACTTAGAAACAAAGTAGATTGAATCCATTACATAAGCAGCTGAGTAAAAAGGAGGATAAATCCTCTGAGAGACAGTTCGTTTAGACCGATAATTGAAAATAGTCGTGGCTAAGTTATCAGACAAAATCTTAGCCCAATCCACAATGGTAGCATTAACAGCAGCGTTTAACAATGGTAGCCATTTAGGTGAAAAATTATTAATGTCAGGCTTTCCAAAAATCCTACATAGCATAGTAGCAGCGAAACAATACGGAGAAGTGAGGGAACCAGTACTGTACATATCATGTTTAACTTTTTTCAGTGGTTCATCTCTTCTAGACCATTCCTTGGTGCATTCCGCTAGGTTTGCATTTTCCTTAGCAAACTTCTCCATAAACTGTTTGTTGTAAGTTGCCTGTGGCTCCAGGAAATGATACATAAGCCTTAAATCTTATGGAGTGAATGAGTCAATGAGCTCTTGCCCCTGAGTCTTGAACTGTCTGTCTATAATATCAGTGCTATCCAGCACCCATTTCACCATGTCTGTATATGGGAGAATTTTCAGTCTTGCTGCTATCCGGTGCAAAAATGAACAAGCTAACTCTGTAAGAGATGCTTCGGAAGAACCAACTGATCCTGCAGTAGCCGAAACCTCCATTACTCTGGGGTTTTATTCTTCAAGCAGATTATGCATACCATCCCAAGTAGTGATACCAGCGTCTTTTTTGCAGGCGGTGTCTGTGTACAAGGACGCCATCTCTTTACTTTCAGAACTTAGAGCTTTGTCCTTCTTTCCCATACTACTCTGAATATCGCTTTGTATAGTCCTCTGTTCTTCTTGCCTGTAGTTTACGAATTAAGTGAGAGTAATGATATGAAAAAGGTGACGGCAAGTTTGAAATGCTGAATAGCTATGAAATATATCACATTACGTGAAATCACTTCTTTAATCAGAACAAAACCATTTTTCATTAATGAGTAACAATCAATTTATTGATTTAAACTTTAAAGCGCATAATGGGTCTCGGTTTATGAAAATATTTCTTCGTATAATGAGCCCTAAGGATCTGCAATAATGCGATAATGTGATTTTCTTAAAAACGCAATATCGCAGATCACAATATTGTAGATCGCAAATATTCGCAAATCGCAATCTTCACAAAATCACAACATCACAATATCGCAAATATTATATCATCGCAAAATCGCAACATCGCAATATCGGAAAATCACAAAATCGCAGAATAGAACATATGACAAACATCTGTTAGTGTATTTTCTATGAAATGCGATTTGTGATATATGTTATCGCACATCGGTCTTTTGAGGTTTCTCAGCATAAAATATGATATCTGAAATTTGTGATGCGATGAATTTTCTTTTAGCGCATAGTTTCTCATCGCACTTTTAAAATTCCGCTCATAAAGAGGCATTCATTATCCTATTGCGATGCGATATTCCTCAAAAAATGATTTTATTCAATACTCTCATAAAACTTAAGTCTTTTTAAAGATTTTCTAAGGAATTTTCCTAAGTTTATGATAGTAAGTTTTTTGAAAAAAAGGAAAACAAGCACTAATTAACTTTTTTGGATTTTTTGACTAAGGGTCCCCACTTATTTAGTATTATCACTAATACTAAATAAGAGGGGGGTTGTTGCTAGCCACAAAAATTGGTGATTCACTTGGAAGAACCAGTTATCTCTCTTTTTCTTTTGAATTTTATAGACTTCCAAAACAAAAAAAATTCCAGACAATCAAACTTTATTATAAAAAGACAAAGTACATTATGCTTTTATCTATTAATGATATTTCATTTCTTCTATATTCAATTTTGACTATTCATTTCCTCAAGCTAGTATTTGTATCTACATCAGTCATTACTTGGTTTATAAAGATAAAAACAAAGACTTATTTATAAATCAGTTATATATATGCTCATTTGTCGTAGGTAGAGCCACTACTGCCAGCAGGCGTCTATAGCCTTGACAGGGTTACCTGTTACCTAGCAATGATCCTGTGTCCTACTTAGAGAAATATACAATTTTCAAAGAGAAATCCATATTCACACTTATTTCTTTTATTTTTCTTTTTTATTCTTAAAGAACAATGTCTTGGTTTGGTAGCCAATTTATGAAAATTCCATTCACTTGATTTATAACTTTGCTGAACAAGCTGGCTCATGATGAGACCCCTTGTGTTTTGATTGCAATAATCTTGAGTCATTGCCCTGTTATGGTATGTAGTATTGGCAAAGTCAGCAAGCTATAATATCTATGATCATGATAAGTCGGCTCATGATGAGACCTCTTACTCTTTAAGTTAAAGTGTATCATTGGATTATTCCCTGAACGTTGTAATTTCCTAGGTGGGGAGGAAGTCATTGTTTCCTTAAGATAGCTCTAGACGACAATGGTAGAGTTTTTTGGAAAGAACTTTTCTATAGAGAATCTTCATTTTGTTATTGATACCTTTCATTAGACTGATATAAAACATTTTCTTGCTAGAGGTCATTTTTTATCAAAATTTACAAAGTTGAAATTAGTATCATTTCTAGGCTAAAGCTTTTAACTGTATCTTTAAATAATAATGATCAATTTTCTAAAAGAATTCTATTTATACAAGTGAAAAAACAAAATCGAAAAGAGAATTTGTATATTTTTCGTGAATTCCAAATGTAACCATTAACAACTGGTTTTATTATGAAAGTAAAGAAAACTAATATACATAATAGAAGAATAATCTCCTATGGAAAATGTTTTTTGAGGATCTGTCCATTAACAGGTAAAGACTCACTTTTTCCTGTTAAATCTTGTAACATAAAAGTAGATGGACCTATGATCTCTGCAATTTGGAAAGGACCAAGCCACATTCGTTGAAATTTCGTATGTTTCCCTTTTTCCCCATGAGCCTTATCCCATTTTAAAACTAAATCTCTGACCTGAAAGTATTTTTTGGATATCATGTTTGAATCAAAAGAAGTTTTGACTAATGTTTGGTGATGAGCATGAGTTACTTTAGCCTGTTCTCTTTGTTCTTCTAGCGTAATTATTTCTAGTTGTCTTAGTTGCAAGGAAGAAGTTGGTGTTTCATCAATGTATTGAACTAAGGCCAAAGAAGGAATTGCTAGATGAGTTGGAAGAATCACTTCTTTCCCATAAACCAAATTTAAGGGAGAAGTGCCAATGGAAGCTTTCTGTGTTATCCGATCTGCCCATAAAGCATATATTAAAGACTTATGCCAATTTTTATGATTTTGATCAATGGTTCGCTTAATGATTCTGATTAAGTTTTTATTTGTGGATTCAACTAACCCATTTCCCTGTGAATAATAATTGGCAGATTATTTAAGTTTGAAACCTCTCTTGAGTGAAAATTCAGTCATAGCATTACCAGAAAAATATAATGCATTATCAAACATTAAAGAAGAAGGTAAACCAAACCTGGTGATTATGAAATAATCTATGAATTCGATGATATATTCAGCATTAGCAGTCTTGAGAGGTACTACTTCTACCCATTTAGTGAAATAATCAGTTGCTGTAATGATATACCTATGTTGCTTAGAAGAGTGAGGAACGATCTCACCTATTATGTCCAATCCCCATTGATCAAAATGTTGTTCAATGTTGACTGGTTGTAATGGTAATGATGGTTTATTTTGTCTTCCAGCAGCGGTTTGACAAACTTGACATTTTCTGATGTAGCTATGTGAGTCTTTAAACAGTGTGGGCCAATAATAGCCTGCACGAAGGATTTTATGTGCAGTAGTATCTCCAGCATAATTTCCACCTGTTGGCCCATCGTGAAGTTCCTGCAAGACTTTTTCAGCTTTAGATTTCTCCAGACATCTAAGGAGAACATAATCATAATTCATTCTAAAAATAACATCATTCACAAGATGATATTGCTTGGCCTTCAACCTTAGAGCTCTTTTCTTGGTATAATCGAGATTTGGAGGAGCATATCCATTCTTCAGATAAAATATGATATCAGCATATAATGATTCAACATCGTTTAGGCTTACCTCAGACATTTGTATCTCTTCTGATGGTTTTTCAGAAATAAGCGATACTCTAGCTAATATTTTGCAAAAGCCTTGACCTCTTATGATATTTTCTGGTTTGATTTCTACATCATATTCTTGTAAGGCAGTAACCCAATTGGCTCTTTTTGTTGAACCCTTAGTTAAACTGAGAGGGGGGGGGGTGAATCAGTTTAACACATACATGGACTTTTAATACTTTTCTTTTAAATCTTATTTACACCTTCATTTCATGGTCAACTTAATATGTGAGCAATCTTAATGCGAGCAACAAGTATTACTATCAAACATATTTGATGTTTATAATAGCCCAGTTGAATATGAAACAACAAGTATTCATCGGTTGAGATAAACCACATCAACACATAAACATCATGCATAGAGACAGATATAAGTGGAAACCCATAAGGGAAAGAAACCACATCTTATTATTGTTGTGATGCAGAGCAGAGCTCCAACTACTCTCCACTATTTTATGAGCACCAACCTACGGAGGCTCTATCCTCAATTACGAAGCTACAACTTGCAAAGGAAGCTCCAACTCCCATCGTTTTCTGCGGAAGCACCAACTACGAGGCTCCAACCTGCGAGTCGACTACAAGCGACATTTATAGCTAACTTAGTGTGAGCACCAACTCATCTATTTTTCTGAGCACAACCTACGAGCTCCTACCTCGATCAGCTAGCGGCATCTAAACTACAACCAGTGAGGAAGCTCCCAACTTCCTTACTCTTTCAAAAGAAAAACACTTGCTGATTTACCTTGGATATCAACTCTGTTTTGTACCTTCTTCTCTGTTGTTCATCAACTCTTATATCAGACCTGCATCATCTCTGCTCAGCCCCTTCTTCTTCTTTGCTCAGCTCCTCCTTATTCACATTCTTCTTGCAGCTTGCTTATTTTCTTCAACTATCTTCAATTCTGCTGCACACTCTCTCCTCTTCTCATTCTCTTTTTCATCAACACTATTCCCTTGGATATTACCCTGTTTTATACAAAAACAGCTTCATGGCTATTTGTATTCCACTGGGAATTCGAAATGGACGGCCATGTCTCTTTGCCTTTTGCCTTCTCATCTCTTTTCAGCTCACTCAGAAAAATGTAACTGTAGGTGCTTATTTTAATATGACAGTGGGATATTTGCTCTCTTCTGGAGACTTGCCAATGCATCACAACAATATAAATTTAAATAAAACATTGACATTCAAATTTAAATGAGAACTCCAGCTCATTCGTTTTGTCTCTTGGCTTGCTGGATTTTGTCCTTTTCTACTGCTGTCGAGTGGCTGTTATATATCTTGGTTCATCTCTATATTTATTTATCTATTCAATGGACTTGTGTGCATTACCATTTCTGTTCTCGGGCAACCTGTCAACATTCTCTGTTCATACATGAGTTTAAGCATAACTGTTTGAAGTTCACATTATAATTTCAGTTCAATTTTTCTTTTGTTCCATATTTCTGCTGCCGTCTCTAGTTCTTTTGTTCCCGCATGCTCTTGTAATAAACCCAATATTCAGGCTTTTGTAATAAACCCAATATTATTACATATATGTTTCGATTTTCTTTATGCATACTGTAACATATCAATGTATATAAAACAGTCTTGAACTATATCCAAACCTTTGGATATATTAACCATTCCTTTCAGATTCCACGGGGGTTGATGACTAACTCTTGAACCGATATACGAGGCCTCCGGAATTATAGACTCATGCGCGTTATCATATATATATATATATATACCAATCATATCACAGCGCTCATATTATAAATTGAACCATTCCTTAATTCCGCGGGGGTAGTAGACTCGGGCAGATAAGGGAAGGAGACCCCCTCGGAATGCATTACACATATCTCCCACTTATATATTATCACAACGTTAACAGAGTTCCGCGAGGGTAGCATACTCGGGCCGATAGCGGAGGGGGACCCCCTCGGAATAAATGACGTCATCCTCAGCTGGGCCCGTGCTTTACATACTCCATTATATATATATATATATCTATTTGTTAACATAACTCAATAGTTTATATATATATTTCCGCCCCTTGCGATTTCCGATTGCGATTGATCGCAATCGCAACTTTGAGTTGCAAGCCCCTCTGCTTTGTTTACCTCCGATGCGATTGGGAAGGGGTCCCACCATATAAAACTTCGTTTTGTGCGCTCCATATATATACCTTGGACCTTTGGTTATATGCTTTGGGCTTCATTGTATTCGCAAATTCTTTGTTTATTTAAGTTCCGAGATTTATCAATTGCGGTTTATAGACCCATCGGGTCCGGATTCTCATCGCAATCGCAATTTCCTGTGGGTTACATATTACGCTGCTCTTGTGATCTCCGATTGCGATTGGGTGAGGGTCCCTCTTTATATTACTTCCTTTCCATTGATCATAACACGCTCCACTTAAATATATATCAATGTATATGCCTTGGACCATTGCAGACTATGAAATGCGTGACATTTATATGTATTGTGATGGATATTATATATATATATATATGTGTGTGTGTGTGTATGTGTGTCCGCCAGCGGGTTAGGCGATTCCCGGAATAATGTTTATGAATTATGTTAAATATATAACGCCGGTTGGAGTGTGTGATTCCCAAAATTTGGTTTTGCATTATATGTGTAACGCCCGGCTTGGGGTATGATTCTCGGAATTATATATCTGTCCTCCGGGTTGGGTGATTCTCGGAATTATAACAGCTCTACCTCTGCCTCAGTCTCTGCTGCTCCTGTCGCTTTGCCTCTGCCTCTGCCTCTGCTTTGCTTCATTACCCTTATATTTGTTTCCCTCTTGGATAAATTTGTGTTGTTCGTTTCTTCTGCCTTTACTTGCTTCTTTGCTGCCTCTATTATATTTGCTGCTTCAACATTGCCTCCTTTGCCTGTCTCTGCTATCTTTTTGCTGCCCTGCTTCTTCTTTTTGCTGCTTCTGCTACTCGACTTCTGCCTCTGCCTTTGTCTGCTGCCTCAGTTCCTTATCTATCTTGCTTCTTTTGCTGCATTACTACCTCTTCTTATGCTTTCTCTGCTCCTTGGCTGATGTTTCAAGTGCTCCTCCTTTGTCATCTCCTTTGCCTTATTGTTGGTTCAGGTGCTGCTCCTTTGTGCTCCTTTGCCATCAATGACAACATTTCCAACAGTCTCCCCCTTTGGCATTGATGGCAACACCTCCACCAATAATCCTATGCTTCTTCTGCTTTCCTTTTAGAAGCCCCTTTTTGTTTTTCCTCCCCCTTTGACATCAATGGCAAAGGGTTGCTCATTTCCTAGTTTTCTTTCTGCATTTCCTCTCTCTAAATTATGTTTAGGCCCTCTTCTGCTGACTTTGTAACATGCTGCTCCAAACTGATGTACAAGAATTGTTGAGAGAACACTTTTGAGATTATTTGAACTTGTATATACACATTAAGTCGATATCATTTCAAAGCATAGACTTCTTGCACTTGTATAGAGAGTAGGTGATGACAGCCATATATAATCAGACTTGTATAATGCGAACTACATTATTGGATCAAGACTTAAGGATTGTGAATGCTCCATGTGACATATAAATCTTGCTTCAGCTATATTATAATCTTCATTTGAAATCCATATCTGTTGAGGAAATTGTAGTTGGAGTATGTCTTCTTCTGCAATACTCATCTGTAGTACAGTATTTGTTCATTTGTCATGAAGCTAATATGTCTTTTATAGCTGCGGTTCACTTTCCTTGCCTGTTGGTGATGATTTGAGCTAGGATGCTGATAATAATCTTGCATTAAATAGCTACAGATCCTTGTTACTGATATGAATCAACCAAAATTTGATCTAAGAAATCAACTCCCTTTACTGCTTCCATAATGTACTTTCACAACAAAACCTTGAGGCTAGATACATTCAATTTATTGTTTAGACTTACTTATCAACCAAGCACTTTTCTTTATGACATAAGGGGTTATGTATGTCAGTGATCAATCCCTTTTCAATGGTGAGATGTTGGCAAATCCTTTCTGCTGAAGTATGTTCGTGATAAATCAATAACAGGTTTTTGAGCTTCGGCTGTCATAACTCATCCTTCATACTTTCGATATTTTAATTGTTCCATCATGATGATCTTTCACACGAATATATTCAGGTTGTTTACTTGATATTTTAGCCAATAGGCTCCACCCAGTTTGTGAACAATCTTCAAAAAGAGGTCTTGAAGATATATGTACTAACTTCAGGAGGGCATGCAATTATATATATAGAGACAGATGCTGCTTCAATGCATAATATATTTCTTCAAATGTAAACCTAACACTGATCCTTTAGCACTGCTACTGACCTTTTCATGTTGAATGCAGACAATACTGGGAATACTACTTTGATGCACTTTTGCCATAATCCTTTGATCCTGAGGACTTGTACCATACTGCTGCTTCACTGATAACACTGGATATTCTGTTCGATAGGCATGTTGCTTGTACCAAGTACCAATTGATATTACTTTGATAAGATATGCAGAGATTTCACTTCAGTTTGCACATAAACCCATAGTTAAGATCACCTTCATAATTCCATACTATTGAACTTTCGGCTGTTCACGTTAATAGTCATCAATATCCTCAATCTGATCTTGTAATTATTTAACATTCTTCTTTTTCTATCATTTGGTTCCAAGGAAAGCCATTGCATGTACCTTTCTAAAACTGTTCTAGAATCATTGCTGCTTTATATTCAATTCAATTGTTCTAACATACAAATCTTCAAAAAGACATCTTCAATTTCTTTTCTATGAATCTTCACACGTTGATTGCTCAAATATTTATTACTCACTTAACTACATTCCTCCAAGGTGACCTTTTGAAAGATGTGATGAACTGATGATAGGTACTCATCCTTATTAATGTGATTCATTGTTAATTCTAGCAGTAAGAGGTACATTGTGATCATCACTTTAATGTGCTGAAGTCTTCTTAGCTAACATGTTCGTTGCTAATGTTTCCTCTAATCCCAAGGCTTCTTGCTGCTTTCTCTCCATCCATCAACCTGTTGGCTATTGTGTGCTTCAGGTGTTCTTCTTCCTCTATAGTTCTTTGTTGGAGAAAATTTACCTGTACATTCTTGATCTTATAGCTGTTCTTATTCCAAGGAGCTCTTTTTAGACTGCTTTCATGGTGTACATATATGAACTGCTCTCCCCCTGGGATGTTGCTTCATATTTGTCACTGATTAGATATTTTCTTTTCTTCCTAGAGCAGCTCCCCCTGAGACTATGATGTTTTACATTATGTTATTGAGATGATAGGCTCCCCATTTCTCTTTTCTTTCCATACTTTATTGGGGTTCTTCATAATGTCTGCACTCCTTTCCGATTCATAGTTTTGTTTGATTGGATTGGATTTCATCATATGTCTAGAGTTCTTTAATGTATATGGCAGATTACAATCTTTTTCTTTGTGACCAAGTTTGAGGCATACATAACATCTTATTTGACCAAGGTGCATTTGAGCTGATGTATAATATTTCATTCCCCTTTTTGAACATAATTTACAATCAACATATTTATGTCCAAATTCATTGCATGCATAACAGTAGCCATGGAAATGATTTGTGTACCCGGCGGAAGATTGTCCTTGCCATTTGCTTGCTTGAGGTAGTCTTCTCTTTTGTTGCATCTTTTACTGGTTAGAGTTGATAGACCTTCTCTTACATTGTGCTGCATTATGTCCTGGTTTATGACAAGAGAAACATGTGCTATTTTTCATAGGAGGAAAGAACCTCCTTTGACAACTTCCAAATTTATTCACTTCATCCTTAGGAGCATGTGAGCCTTTAGTAGCTGATTGTTTCATCCCTTCATTCTTTGTCTTCTCATGTTGTTGCTTGGTCATGTTTGTTTCTTTACAAATCTTGTTCTTGCTGGCTTCTTCTTCAGTGGGAATCTTCTGAGCTGCTTCATCTTCCTTTGCTGCCTTTACAAAAATGACATTCCTTTTATCTTCAATCTTGGACTTGCTGGTTTCCCTTTCATATCCTATCCCAGCCTTTATGTGAGGTGGTATTTGAGCATTGAGAATTTGGTCCAACTTTCTAGAGCTTTTCATTAGAGGTGTATTCATTAGTAGTTCTCTTTAGGCTTTTTCTAAGTTCTTTCTTAGGCTCATCACTTCTTTTTCCAATCTTTCACATTCCTGACTTTTCTTTCTCATTTGTTGCAGCAGAGTGTCTTCTATCTTCCTTGCTTCTTCAAGGTGTGTCTTCAGGCCAACAATTTCTTTCTTATCTTCAAATTCTCTCTCATCACATATTTGCATCACTGTCTTAAGGTCTTTGTTTTCATTCTTCAATATTTCTATTTCAGTCAAAGCAGTGTCAAGTTTGGCCCTTTCTTCAGCTGCAATTTCTTCATGGTTCTTACTACCATTCACACTAGCAGGTACTTCGTTTGATTGAGAATCTTCTTTTTGACATGAATTTCTCCTTTTCTTAATTCTCTTATCCTTCTTGTCAGTGCAGTCCTTAGTGTCTACTCCATGTATGAAGTGCAGTCTATCCCAGATTTCTTTTGCAGAGGTTAAATCCATTATCAACTCAAGGCCCTTGTTATGAAGATTGTCATATATCACACATTTTGCCTTAGAATTCCTCTGTTGTTCTTTCACTGTGGGTGATTCTGTGCAGTAACCATCACAAACAAGCTTCCATACATCTGGATCATCAGCCATAAATCATGTCTTAACCTTATCTCTCCATTCAGGAAAGTTAGTTGTATTTAGCACAGGTACATTTTGATAGTCCATGACTCAACCAGATCTCCTTCAAGCTATTAATATTACACCAAAGGAACTGGCTCTAATACCAATTGTTGAACCCTTAGTTAAACTGAGAGGGGGGGGGGGGTGAATCAGTTTAACACATACATGGACTTTTAATACTTTTCTTTTAAATCTTATTTACACCTTCATTTCATGGTCAACTTAATATGTGAGCAATCTTAATCTGTGAGCAACAAGTATTACTATCAAACAGATTTGTTAATGTAATAGCAGATTGAATATGAGAGCAGCAAGTATTAAGCAGATATGATAAACCACATAAACACATAAACATCATGCACAGAGACACCAGATATAAGTGGAAACCCATAAAGGGAGAAAACCACATCTTATTATTGTTGTGATGCAAAGGCAAGCTCCAACTCCCTCTCACCACTGATTTTCTGTAGGCACCAACCTACAGGAGGCTCCTACCTCAATTCTGCAAGCTACAACTTGCAAAGAAGCTCCAACTCCCATCAATTTTCTGCAGGCACCAACCTACAGGAGGCTCCAACCTCAGTCAGCTACAACTGACATTTTATCAAGCTACAACTTGATGTGGAAGCACCAACTCCCATCTATTTTCTGCAGGCACCAACCTACAGGAGGCTCCTACCTTAGTCAGCTACAACTGACATCTATCAAGCTACAACTTGATAGGGAAGCTCCAACTTCCTTACTCTTTCAAAAGAAAAACACTTGCTGATTTACCTTTGATATCAGCTCTATTTTGTACCTTCTTCTCTACTGTTCATCAACTCTTATATCAGACCTGCATCATCTCTGCTCAACCCCTTCTTCTTCTTTGCTCAGCTTCTCCTTATTCACATTCTTCTTGCAGCTTGCTTATTTTCTTCAACTATCTTCAATTCTGCTGCACACTCTCTCCTCTTCTCATTCTCTCTGTTCCCTTGGATATTACCCTGTTTTATACAAAAACAACTTCATGGCTATTTGTATTCCACTGGGAATTCGAAATGGACGGCCATGTCTCTTTGCCTTCTGCCTTCTCATCTCTTTTCAGCTCACTCAAAAAAATGTAACTGTAGGTGCTTATTTTAATATTACAGTGGGATATTTGCTCTCTTCGGGAGACTTGCCAATGCATCACAACAATATAAATTTAAATAAAACATTTACATTCAAATTTAAATGAGAACTCATCATTCGTTATTTTGTCACCGGATTTTGTCTCTTTCTACCGCTTGCCGTAGAAGTCGTTATATATCTTGGTTATTTCGTATTTATTTATCCGTTCATCTGATTTCCAGCACGTTCATTTCGTTCTGCGACCGTCAAACATTCTCCTTCCTGCCTGGCATGAGCCACACAATCGCTGGGTTCACAACATAATTTCCCCCGCTCAATTTCTTTTCGTCTTGCCTGTTGGACATCGTCTCTAGTTCTTTTGTTCCCGCATGCTCTTGTAATAAACCCAATCTTCAGGCTTTTATAGTAAACCCAATATTATTACATATATGTTTCGATTTTCTTTATGTGTACTATAACATATCAATGTATATAAAATAGTCTTGAACTATATCCAAACCTTTGGATATATTAACCATTCCTTTCAAATTCCACGGGGGTTGATGACTAACTCTTGAACCGATATACGAGGCCTCTGGAATTACAGACTCATGCTCCTTATCATATATATATATATATATATATATATATATATATATATATATATATATATATGGATATATATACCAATCATATTGCTGAGCGCTCGTATTATAAATCGAACCATTTCTTAATTTCCGTGCAGTAATTTTACATAATGAGACCCCCGTAATGGCCATTCCCCACTTACATAATATCGTTGTGCTGCTAACAAGAGTCTGCGGGGTAGGATATTTTGGCCGATATGGAGGGGGACCCCTCTATTAAATGATGTCATCTCACACCGTTCCATATTATATACTCCATTATATATATATCTATGTGTTAATAGAACTCATAATAGTTTATATATATATTTCCGCTCCTTGCGTACTCGATGCGATTGATCGTAATTGGGTAAATTTGAGTTGCGGGCCCTCTCGCTTGCGCCCACCGTTAACAAGGGTCCCACCATATAAAACTTCATTTTGTGCGCTCCATATATATACCTTGGACCTTTGGTTATATGCTCTGGGCTTCATTGTATTCACAAATTCTTTGTTTATTTAAGTTCCGAAATTTATCAATTGCGGTTTATAGACCCATCGGGTCCAGATTCTCATCGCAATCGCAATTTCCTGTGGGTTACATATTACGCTGCTCTTGTGATCTCCGATTACGATTGGGTGAGGGTCCCACTTTATATTACTTCCTTTCCATTGATCATAACACGCTCCACTTAAATATATATCAATGTATATGCCTTGGACCATTGCAGACTATGAAATGCGTGACATTTATATGTATTGTGATGGATATTATATATATATATATATATATGTGTGTGTGTGTGTGTGTGTGTGTCCGCCAGCGGGTTAGGTGATTCCCGGAATAATGTTTATGAATTATGTTAAATCTATAATGCCAGTTGAAGTGTGCGATTCCCAGAATTTGGTTTTGCATTATATGCGTAACGCCCGGCTTGGGGTATGATTCTCGGAATTATATATTTGTCCTCCGGGTTGGGCGATTCTTGGAATTATAACAGCTCTACCTCTACCTCTGTCTCTGCTGCTCCTGTCGCTTTGCCTCTGCCTCTGCCTCTACTGCTGTTACTGTGATAACGGCACTTCCAGATAGGTGCCTCTGTTATATTCGTTTCTTCTGCCTTTACTTGCTTCTTTGCTGCCTCTATTATATTTGCTGCTTCAACGCTGCCTCCTTTGCCTGTCTCTGCTATCTTTTTGCTGCCCTGCTTCTTCTTTTTGCTGCTTCTACTACTTGACTTCTGCCTCTGCCTTTGTCTGCTGCCTCAGTTCCTTATCTATCTTGCTTCTTTTGCTGCATTGCTACCTCTTCTTATGCTTTCTCTGCTCCTTGGCTGATGTTTCAAGTGCTCCTCCTTTGTCATCTCCTTTGCCTTATTGTTGGTTCAGGTGCTGCTCCTTTGTGCTCCTTTGCCATCAATGACAACATTTCCAACATTTTTCTCACCCACATATTTTTGAACTAAAATATTTCTTACCGCTGGAAATGGTACTATGATTTTTGTATGGGTTTTAAGTAAAAAGGGTCTGAAATATTTAATTGCCTTGAAAACAGCATAAGCTTGTTTCTCCACATCTGAATAATTCAACTCAGCATCCTGTAAATTTGAACTGAAAAAAGAAATTGGAGCTTCTGCTTTGTCTTGATTTGCTTGAGTGAGTATTGCAGCATAAGATTTATTAGAGGCGAATGTATACAAAATAAAAGGATCAGAAAATTTTTGGAGTTGCTAAAGATGGAGAATTAACAATGGCTTGTTTGATCAGATTGAATGCCTCGTATTCATTTTGGCCCCATTTGAAGTTTGAATTCTTTTTAATCATGGCTTGTAATGGAGATACAATTCTTGAAAAATTTGGGACAAATCTCTTTACAAAATTAATCTGGCCAAGGAAATATTGCATAGCTTTCTTATTGTGAGGTAAATATATTTCAGAAATCTCCTTGATTCTATCAGGATCAATATGAATTCCAGATTTTGACACTATGAATCCAAGATGTTTTCCTTCACTTAATGCAAAAAAGGATTTTTTCAGGTTAAGTGAAATTCCATACTTTTGACAACGTTGGAAGATCTGCTTCAAATCTCTAAGATGATTACTTCGTTTTTTGGAATATACAGTTATATCATCCAAATAGATTACCATTGATTTGTTAACTAATCCATTAAAAGAAATGTCCATGGCTCTATGAAATGTGGCACCAACATTGATCAGACCAAAAGGAATCTTTTGATATGCATAAGTGCCCCATTTGGTTTTAAATGTAGTTTTTAATTGATCATTAGGATGGACCAATACTTGGTTGTAACCAGAGAAACCATCTAGGAAAGAAATTAATTCGGATCCCGCGACTGCCTGTAATATTTGCTCCATAGGAGGCAAAGGAAAATTATCTTTTTGGTAGGCTTTGTTAAGATTTCAAAAGTCAATGCAAATTCTAATGTCTCCGTTCTTCTTTCTAACAGGAACCATATTGGAAACCCATTTAGAATGTCGAACAGGAAAAATAATCTTGGCTTTCAATAACTTATTGAGTTCAGACTTAATCTGATTTTCTAGATTGGGATGGATCTTTCTCAGCTTTTTTTGGACAGGTTTTTCATCATTTATCATTGGGATAGTATGTTGGATGATAGAAGTGTCATAAGTTTTTAGTTCATCGTAATTCCAAGCAAAGACATTTTTATATTGTTTCAAAAGACGAATATACGCTAATTTTTCTTCAGGAGCTAGACCAAGGCCTAGGTTGATATTCTGTGGTTTGGTATCAGTTCCTAGATTTACTAATTCATAATTCAAAGTTGAACTTTGTAATTTTGAATTAGTAGATCTTTTGAATTGATCTTTCAAATCATAAAGGTCTTCTAACTTGAATACTGATTTTGGCATAGCATTATTAGTGCTATCTTGTTGCAATTATCTGTCATGTTGGTCCTCATCAATTATCTGATTGGTGTAAGATCCTTCAGATGTGAGAAAGCTTACAATATCAGGATCATCGTTGAAAATCCTCCAATTGTTAATGTTATTAGGAATCAAAGGTCTAAAGATTAATTCGATTGAAAATCGATCAGGGCTAAAGTCTTCTAAAGGAATGAGTTTGGAAGCTACATTAGCTAGGAGGTCTGCACTAGCATTCTGGATTCTGGGAATTGATGAAATATTAAATGCTATAAAATGTTCAGTCAGATCTTGAACTAAAGATTGATAATGTTTCAAATGACCTGATAAACAATGTATAGTATTGCGTACCTGTTTGATCACAATTTCAGAATCTCCGAAAACTTGTAGATATTTGATGTCTAATCCAATTGCTTTGTATAATCCTTGGACTAAAGCCTCGTATTCTGCGGTGTTATTAGTGCAATCGAATTCGAGTCTGCAAGTTAACATAACTTTGTTTCCCTCTGGACTAACTAACACACACCCTGCTCCTGCTCCTTCAGTAGACTTAGAACCATCAAAAAATAACTTCCAAAATAAAGATTTATTTATAGGAGTATATACAAAATTAATGCATTTAGAACTATCTGTTTGAGAAAAAATTTCTATCTGAGATAAAACAAAATGTTCTAACTAAGGTGAAGTATGAGCATTGAAATTTCCTAAGAAAGAATCAACTGAATAATTGCCAATAATATTATTGCTGTATGCAACCGGTTCATTTTCTCCTTCCAATTTTGTTACGATGTATTTCTGATGCTTTTCTCGTTCAACCTTTATCTGATTTGGTTTACCATTATAAGGAAGCCACATGTGGGACCAATCCATTGCAAAGTATCCGTGAAGTTTTTCTAACCAATCTCTGCTGATAATTAAGCCATAAAATTCTGGAATATCTGCAACTAAAATATCAATAACTTGACATACCTTCGGATTTGATGACAGCCTTATGGTAACCTGATTTAATTAGCCAATCACTTCAAATTGTGATCGATCTAGCTGGACTATGCGCATAGAAAACTTTTGTGGTTGAATGTTCAACTTTGCACATACTGATTTTGGTAGAATATTAGATGAAGCTCCAGAATCCACTAAACAATTATGTAAATTTTTATTGAAAACTTCATAAGTAAGAAGAAATGGAGGAGTATGAGATCTTGACCTTCCTCCAATTAAAGCGATATTTTCTAGATCAAATTTGCTAATCGCATTAGTTGGAGGTCTTCCCATCTTGTTGGAAGCTTGAGAGATTACAGGATCAGGCAGAGGTTTTTCTGGTACAGCATGTAACTCTTTCAAAAGTACCTTTTGCTGGTGTTTTAATTTGCTCAATTCATAAAAAGTGATGTTAGCCCTAGTCTTCTTCATGTCTTCTATGATATTATACTCCATTTCATCCGGAACGATCAGAGTTTTAGATGGAGTTGATGAATCTGTTTGGATTGGGCTGGTTTGAATTGCTTTTGATGTTGTTTTCTTGGGTGCAAATTTATCCTTAGTCATTGAGCTTGCGCTCTTTAGCTTAGGAGTAGGTTGAGGAGGATCAAGTTGATTTCTACTTCGAGTGCTAACCAGAGATGCTTCTTGATCTTCCTCATCTGGGAGGATGAAATCGCACATACCTTGTACTTCTACAACTTCTTCTTCATCGGTAGTTTCTTCAGTAGAAGTTTCCTCTTATTCTTCTTCTGATTCAGCATTAGTAATAGCATTTGGTGGCTTTGGATTAGTTGAAGGATTCCTTCTAAAAGGCTTGAAAGAATTTTTAGAAGATGTTTCTGCCACTTGTTTCTTAATGTCAACCATTTCGTTAAACATGGTTTTTCAAAACTTTCTGCAATCCTTCTAAATCAAATGGATCTTTCGATTGTTTTTTCTTGGGATCTTCCTTGAAAGTAACTTTCTTGGATTTTCGTTCCTCTATCGCATTTTTCTTTTCTAGGGCTATGATACGTTTCTCTACCTCTATTGCTTCCTTCATATTTTCTGCTAAAGTTGTTTTGTTAGCCCTATCAACAAAGATTGCTATGTTTGATGGTAAAGCAGAAATGTACCATTCATTTCGCACTTCTTCACTAGGCTTGGAAGTAGTAGGAATTTTGTTTAGCAGTTTATTGAAACATGAGTTAAAATCCTTGATAGGTTCTTTTGACTCAGCTCTAAGATTAGAAAAATCATTGATCAACGTTGCTATAGACCTGTCATCACCAAACTTAGTCAAAAATTGATCTTGGAAAATATCCCAACTAGTGATAGATCCAGATGGTAATGAGAAATACCATGATCTGGCTACTCCTTGTAGAGTATAGGGAAAAATTCGGACAACAACATCTTCATTAATAACTCCATTTAGATTTATGGACAGCATAAATAAGTTTATATGTTCTTCTGATAGCATGCTTGCTTCAGGATTAAACTTAGGCAGCCATTTTTCAGGATGGGCTAGTAATTGACTCAAGGGTGCAGGCATCAAGACTGCCCCTGGATTATTCCATGGCATTTGGGCCATCGCTGAACTACTAACAAAGGAAAGTGCAGAAGATGAGGATATTACGATTCCAGATGTTTGAGAATGAGATGTGGAAGTTTGAATGAACTGATGAGCAGTAATCTGGAGTGGAGGGGTGGATGGTTGACTTCACGGTGAAGAGGTTGAAATGGATGATGATGATGAAAGAGTCTCACTATTAGACCCTTTAGGAGATTTCCTTGCTCTCTTCCTTGTAGGTAGAGGTAACTCATTTGGCTGAATGCGAAGCTTCTCGCTCTGTAATCTGGTAAGAGGATGAGCAGGATTATACTGCGAAGTCACACTGCCTTGAGATTTATCAGATCTTTGAGGTGATATTGAAAATCACTGAAGTTTATGAATAAAAGATTCAACTTTAGGAGGTTCAATAGCAGCTTCTTCTGAAAATTCAGGGTTTGTGGCAGTGGCTATTGTTCTTCCGACTTCTGGCTCTAGATTTAAAAACTCTATGTGCGATGGAGAAGTCGGGGAAGATGGTGAGGGTGATTTACTCTTAGAATGGTTTTTAGATTTTAATTTATTTTCCATTCATAGTTCGTGGCCCTCCTTCTAGCGCCAAATATGTTGAAACCCCGAAAATAAGTTCTTACAACAAGGGGGATACCCACCCAGTCCGGACCTTGGTTAGCAGTTCCTTTTCCGTTTGGTGTAGTGGGTCCGACTGGGGATAATAGGACCAGTTTCCCAATATGTGCGTGTGTGTTTTGAGAATTGATATTTCTTTCCTAAAGTTCCTAAGTGAAATGATTTTATCCTATTTCTAATCTAATAACATGCAAATTGTATTCTAATTTAAACAGAAATATCTAATTCTAAACTAACCCGGGATGTAATCTTTCTATTTATGCGATCTAAAATGATTTTGAATAAAAATTGGTAATAAAGATCATTAAACTGTTATAAGAAAAGAATTCAATAAAGATAAACCATTTCATATAAAATGTTAGATGAAGCAGTTGTGAAAAAGATATCGCATAATAAGCTATTCATACATTAAGCATAAATAAATAGTTATCACCGTACAAAAGTGCCAAATGATAACTCAAGCATTCAAACATCAATATATAAATAACTGAACATGAATATCACTTTAACATAGGGGCAGAAATAGTTAAGAGATAAAAGTACCATTTATAACTAGTTCTACTCATGAGCTAGAAGCAATAATGACTTATCTCTTCTTAATCCAACATCCACTAAGAGTACAGAAGTGCAACATCAGTAGCAGATATTAAATGCAGATATCAATAAATCCTGTTCCATTCATTTATCAAAACCTCCTCTGAGGGTGCAAAAGTGCATGTTCTGAGGACAAGTTTTTGACAAATTTCAGGACCCTTCTCTAAATGCATGAGAAGGGTTTAAATACTACTAACTAAATCTAAAAAAATAACTTATTACAAAAATTTAGGATATGGTTTAAATGACCGTCCTTTTTCTAGGTAAAAATAAAGTAAAACTAATACTAAATCTAAAATTTAAAACTATCAACTAACTACTTATGAATCTGATCTTTGAGTTTGCAAGCATTCAGCATCGATTTGAGAAGAACAGGCTGGCCAACTTCAGATTTTAATTGCCCTGTGAAAATGGCATCGGCAAGTGCTGGCGCTATCTTCTTGGCAGAATTAATGATACAATTGAGAGCCATGCATTGGCTGTGTGGTTTTACCAGAAATGCCCAGTAAGAATCCCAATTTAACTTTGTTAATCCTTTAATCGATTTTTCCTTTTCTTCAGCTTTTTGTTTCCACTCTGTTTGCAATTGTTGTGCTTGTGGTAGGTATCCTGGAGTAGTTTCTGAAATTAAATTTGCCTTGTGCAAATTTTCATTTACACAATCAATGATGTTGCTTGCTGCTGTAGCCAGCTTCTTCCGCTGCTTGTTCTGCATTCTTAATCTGTGTATCCCAATTATTGAAGAGCATCTCTTTATGACTGTCATTGATGATTGGTGCTCCTGCCCTTTTTCCTTCCTTTGTCTTTTGCCAAGCCAAATAGTCAGTAACTCTTTCATTAGTTAAATCATAATCATGTCGTAATTCTACGACATGATTAGTAATTTTATCACTTTCTTCACAAAAAGAGTTCCATTGTGAGATTTTCTGGCATAATATATCTTTTTGTTGCAGTAGTCGTTTATTCAAGGAAACAGACTCTGTAATAAATTCTGTGATCTTGGGTTCATCTTTGTGCATCTCTTGCATAATCTGTATTTGTTTCTCTTTCTCTGCCAAATTATTCTGATATCCAACTTTCATTTGTTGAAACTCTTGTTGTAATTTTTCAAGTTGTATCTGTGCTTCACTGTTAGCATTGGCCTGTTGTAATTGTTGTTGCAGAACCTGTATTTGATCTTCTTTTTCATTCAATAATTGCCTTACCTCAGATGCTTTGTCGATGGCTGCAGAGGCATATGCTCCTATAATCTGAGATAATTTAGTAAGATTTTCTGTTGGATTAGTAGTAGGATCTTTCCATAAAACATCCAATTGTTCTGCATCAGTAGAGATTACACTTTCTAGTTTCCTCTTCTTCCTTTGTTTTCTTACTACTTATTTATGTTGTGGACTATATAATATATCTAGAGGAGGAATTTCCTCTATTTTGAGCATCAACTCAGAGGATGGAGTAATGGGGATATGTTCTATTTCTGTGAAATTGGCACTTATTCCTGTAACCAAACCTTTTACTATCTGTACATTACTTACAGGAGTCTGTGTGTTCTATCCTTCAATGTTAATCAATTCATTAAATGTTTCCCATTCCTTGTCCAATTCAGTTCTGATGGATGGTTGTTGTACAATGAGAGGGGGGAGATTTAATTGTGGAGTGGTTGAACTCTGTTGCTGAGAGAGTTTTTTTGATTGGGCAGTATCCTTTACTGAACCTTGAATTTTATCCTGATCATTATCACACTTTTTAGAATGTTCAGAAGTTTCTTTTCCGGACTTTGACTTAGACCTTTTTGAACTTGAACTGCCACTGAGACTGACACTAGGAGTTGGTTCCCTTAAGGGTTCCAAGTGCAAATTATCCAAAGGAATAGTGGTGAACCTCATTTCTCTGTACATCTTAAATTCTTGGAACTCTTCTGGAGAAAAACGTGTTTGAGCTGAATATAGAATCTCTTTAAATGTGCATTTTTATTGGAACATATCATCAAAAAGATCTTCTTCCCTAGAAAATACTCTTACCTTGACTGCAGTGGTGAAATTCTTAACAACATCATATGGGTCGAATGGCCTTCTTGAAAACTTGAACAATTGTAAACATGTAATATTGTTTACTTCTTTAAATGCATGACCAATATCAAATAATGAAAATGCTCCACAGGCCACAAGAAATTGTGGCCAGATGGCTTTCTTTTTATCCTTTAATTCTTTTGTCAAACCTCCCTCTCCACAGGTTTGATATGCAATTTCTTGGGCCAGTAGTTTATCCGGAACATACAAAGGTAAAACATGAGGAGAAGCAGAACTTCCAAAAACCCTAACATAGGTAAAAAATTCTTCTCCAAACCATCTTGCAACAGGGAGCATGTCTACTTTTGCTTCAGGAGAAAATCTTGGAGCATCCTTATTATACAACATTCTGTAAAGTGGTAACATAATGCCATGGAAAATATTGTAAAAATGGGGAATGAACTTTGAATCCCACAATTCCTTGTGATAAACATGAATGGGTAGGGGATCTTGAATTTTCCATTGCCAACCCATTAAATGAAACTTAGAAACAAAGCATATTGAATCCATTGCATAAGTAGCTAAGTAAAAAGGAGGATAAATCCTCTGAGAGACAGTCCATTTAGACCGATAATTGAAAATAGACGTGGCTAAGTTATCAAACAAAATATTAGCCCAATCCACAATGGTAGCATTAACAACAACGTTTAACAATGGTAGCCATTTAGGTGAAAACTTATTAATGTCAGGCTTTCCAAAAAACCTACATAGCATAGCAGCAGCGAAACAATACGGAGAAGTGAGAGAACCAGTACTGTACATACCATGTTTATCTTTCTTCAGTGGTTCGTCTCTTCTATACCATTCCTTGGTGCATTCCGCTAGGTTTTCATTTTCCTTAGCAAACTTCTCCATAAACTGTTTTTTGTAAGTTGCCTGTGGCTCCGGAAAATGATACATAAGCCTTAAATCTTCTGGAGTGAATGGGCCAATGAGCTCTTGCCCCTAATTCTTGAACTGTCTGTCTGTCATATCAGTGCTATCCAGCACCCATTTCACCATGTCTGTATATGGGAGAATTTTCAGTCTTGTTGCTATCCGACGCAAAAATGAAGAAGCTAACTCTGTAAGAGATGCTTCGGAAGAAACAACTGATCCTACAGTAGCCGAAACCTCCATTACTCTGGGGTTTTCTTCTTCAAGAAGATTATGCATACCATCCCAAGTAGTGATACCAACATCTTTGTTGCAGGCGGTGTCTGTGTACAAGGACGTCGTCTCTTTAATTTCAGAACTCAGAGCTTTTTCCTTCTTTCCCATACTACTCTAAATATCGCTTTGTATATTCCTCTGTTCTTCGTGCCTGTAGTTTACGAATTAAGTGAGAGTAATGATATGAAAAAGGTGATGGAAATTTTTAAATGCTGAAGAGCTATGAAATATATCACATTACGTGAAATCACTTCTTTAATCAGAACAAAACCATTTTTCATTAATGAGTAACAATCAATTTATTGATTTAAACTTTAAATCGCATAATGGGTCTCGGTTTATGAAAATATTTCTTCATATAATGAGCCCTAAGGATTTGCGATAATGCGATAATGTGATTTTCTTAAAAACGCAATATCGCAGATTGCAAATATTCGCAAATCGCAATCTTCGCAAAATCGCAACATCGCAATATCGCAAAATCGCAAAATCACAGAATAGAACATATGACAAACATTCGTTAGTGTATTTTCTGCGAAATGTGATTTGCGATATATGTTATCGCACATTGGTGTTTTGAGGTTTCTCAGCATAAAATATGATATCTGAAACTTGCGATGCGATGAATTTTCTTTTAGCGCGTAGTTTCTCATCGCACTTTTAAAATTCTTCTTGTAAAGAGGCATTCATTATCCTATTGCGATGCGATATTCCTAAAAAAATGATTTTATTCAATACTATCATAAAACTTAAGTCTTTTTAAAGATTTTCTAAGGAATTTCCCTAAGTTTATGATAGTAAGTTTTTTTGAAAAAAAGGAAAACAAGCACTAATTAACTTTTTTGGATTTTTTGACTAAGGGTCCCCACTTATTTAGTATTATCACTAATACTAAATAAGAGGGGGGTTGTTGCTGGCCACAACA